>JANQBS010000319.1:0-40312 GCA_033085395.1 Xanthoparmelia taractica | reverse complement strand
TCCCCGCATGTGCGCATGCATCTGGAACAGGGGCTGGATCATGAGACACACTAACCCATAGTCCCACTATTCGAGCTTGTCAAAGTATTTGCCGAATTCACCTGCGATCTATCCAACTTTATAATCAGTACCGTAGAACAGAGCTAAGACCCTTGAATACCTACGTGAAGTAGGACCTTAATGCTACCCCAAATCGGACCGAGGGCAAGGGAATAAGTGTTCGAATAAACATCGATGGCATCGCCATACTGTACGATGGCGGCAACGAAAGGTTGAAGCTTGTCCATCACTCTACGAGTGGTGCTATTTGCGCCGTGATTTTTCTCTGCCGTACTAGCATCGTCCAAGAGGGACTCTGGTGATGCTCTGAAGTACATCTGCTGTTCTTTTTCGTTGAGGTCTTCGACATAACAATTTCGAGCTCTGATCCAAGCATCGGATGTTTCTATGTGCATTGCCATTTTTCGAAAGCAAGCGGATTAGCGGGTACGGAAGGTAGCGACTTCCAAGAATTTCTTGCCTCGACTGGAGCCTTGTGTTGAAGTCAAATACTGATAAGGATGATACACGATAAAATGGTGCGTTCCGTTAAGCAATTCATAACAGTCTAGATTCGGGAACGGATAATGTAGTAGTGGAAGTGAGCAGCGGGAAAGAAGATGTTGCATGCAAGTTTGCTTAGGGTTGCATGGTGTTAGGGGTAGCCTCGTTACAGATCAGGCTGAAATTCGCATGCAGCGCTCTGTCGATCAGTATCAGACCATGGTTGCATAGCAGGCATTGCAGCAGGATCCCTAGATGTGATTCAACGTGTGCGATGACCGTAGGTACATAGGATGAGAGAAGGAATAATAATTGAAAAACAGGCATCTGCCAACACATTTAGCGTACCGCAGCTGCAGTCAGCAAGTTAGTCCTGCTAGCCTGACGTCGCAATAGCCGGCTACCTCCCAAACCACCCAAGGGTGGCTTAAGAAATTGTGATGTAGATCTGCCTCGGAGACTGTGGATGGAGCATTCAGAGACACGTTACGTGCATGGCCAAGAATATCCATCGCTCATCAGTGGTCATTAAGTACATCATTCTCCTGCTTATGTTCGGAGTCACCAAAGCCCTGGCCATCTGGTGAATTTATGCCTTAGAAGTCTGCCTCGAGAGGAGCCAGTCCTGCTCTCACTGCAGCAGTACGCAAGGAGCAAGGCTATAGGCAGCGTCTATTCTTACACTAGCTGCCGGAATGAAAACGGGCCGCGATAGAAGTATCCTTCCCTGTAAAGTACGGAGAGAAGCCAAACCAACGAGAAGACGTTGAAATGCGTTAGTCGATAGAGAGAATGCGATGATAAAGTACTTGCAACCCCTACTGCGCTTTCTATCATTGGCTCAGGAGTGCGGACGAGATACAACAGTAATCTTCTTTGCTTACTTCTACAGTTCTGCTTTCGAGGCACGCTGACAAAGCCTCTCAACCAATCATTTCCCGCAGAAGCCATTCGCCGTGAAACCCGCTAGAGGTGGGGCTCAAGAATCACTTGCCGCGCGCTCAACTCAACTACTGCCATCTACAAAATACATCTACAGCTCACCCCCGTCCTTCGTCTTCGAACACTATGCGCTCTCACCATGTACACTCTCCGACGCCAGTGAGGCATCTCAAGCGCACTCTTGATGACCTTGACCCTGACTCCAAGCCCGCCAGCAAGCGCACCCGCCTGTCCCAAGACTCGTTGCCAACTCCTCCCTACTCGACCCAAGACGAGCATCCTAAACAGTCCAGCCCTCTTTGCGACTCTCCAGACTGGCGAAATAGGCTCAAGTCGTCACTCCTCAGACCTCTGGACAACCAGTACCGACCTACTACCAAGCAGCTTCCGGCTAGCTCGCAATTGAGCGCTTGGCTCGACGCAGTTGCTTGTCCTCGCTCCGGTTCCTGTCCAGCCAATTCTCATACGTATTCACCACCAAGTCATTCCTCCCTCTCTGGTCGCGCTGCGCTCGAACGTTCACAGAGTTGTCCAGCTCACTTTGGTCTCGTCAGGCCTAAACGGCCAGCGAGCGGCTCTTTCGCCCTTGATTCCATCGAACCGACACACAAACGCGCCCGGCTAACGGTGGCGGCGCTCCAAGGAATGTCGCAGCAACGATCACAATATGCCGAAAGTGTTGTACCTCCTTCCACCTCCTCGAGTAGCAAGGCACCCGGTACCTCGGACGCTGCGTACATAGATACGCTCTACGGCCACGGCATCTTTATGGACCCTTCAGGAAGGAAGATACCTCAAGAGCTTAAGGCATTGAAAGAGCGGATATTGCAAAAGCGGTCCTCACCGCAATTAGATGATGGAGCTGTGTTCGGGGTCATGGACACGGCGGAGGAACTTGCGTACAACTCAGAAGGTCCAACAAACAAAATCCTCAGGACACCCATGTTTCCACTAGGGTATGGTGGCTTGGCAGAGGGTGGCAATACTCAATGGAACACTATCGCTATGCCAAACAACCCCGAATGTGATAACAGACTCTCGGCGCCCAAGCCCGATGCCTATCTTGCCTATCCGCGCGGCCCAAAGTCTCCTTGGACAGTCAAACAGAACAATGTCGTCAATCATCTCAGGGTACGGCCGTACTCCCAACCAGCAAAACGCAATACATTCCCATCACTCTCTTTCGAGCTAAAGGCTGAGTCCGCCGGTGGAGTGCTTACCACGGCGGAGGCGCAGGCTGCAGGCAGCGGATCGCATTCTGTCAGCTCAGTCCTATGGTTTCTTAAGGAGGCTAAGGCGGCTGGCCTTACTGAAGTCGACCTGATGCAGGATACTGTGTCCTTCTCGGTTGTTGCGTCTCATCGACAGGCCATCGTCTACCTCCACTGGCTCGATCCCCAGGCGCAGCATTTCTATATGTCTTATCTCAGATCATACTCAACGTTTGAGGTAGATGACATTCGACGGTGCAACAACACGATCAAAAACATCATCGACGACGCCAAAGGCCCTCGACAGATCAAGCTCGGTAAAGCCCTTGCCACCCTAGAATCCATTGTCGATTCTTGGAATCTCCAACCTGCCGCCACTAATCCGCCAACACCTAATTCCTCCGTGTCCGGAGAGCCGAGATCCCGGAAGCGAGGGCGAGGGTCCCAAGTGTAGTGACAGAATTCGCAGCGAAAGGCTGGACTCTTTTTGCCAACAACGGGTCTGGAGTCCTAGGTTGAATTGACATATAACCAGCCGTGTCATTTTTATCAGAGATGGACAGCGGTATTGCATTAGCATCTAGTTATCGCGTAACGTGTACGTATACTTGTAAAAACAACTATCAACTTCTCTTTCTCACCTTTGCCGTTACACCTATTTAAATGTGACTGGCGTTTTTTGCAACGAGCCCCATAAGAACGAGGATACGGTTTACATCGAACTAGAAGCTCCTTCCGCTCAAGCATCTTGGCTAGCAAGTAAAGACGACGTTTCGTACTCACCCCCACCCGCATGTTTCAGCTCTCACTACGTCCATGAACTAAACACCTTGTGCCTTCTAAATTCCCTCTTTTCTTTTTCACAAATACGGAATATCGCGGTCTCGTCTGTGTTTCAGCAACCTTCTCTTTCACAAGAAATCTCTCCCTCACTAATTTTCTGTTCCAATGGCGTCACAAGTATATAGTATATCTAGTATACCCAGAGTATCTAGCATTGAAAGACGGACGGTAGAGTCTGAACGCCTGATGCATACTGCTGCTGCCGCTATCTCTACACATGAATCTGAACACCCGGGGTTAGACCAAAGAGCGGCAGCCAACCAAGTGGACAACGGAGCCGCTAATCTCGCGAAGGAGTTCAGGTCAACATGAGGATTTGATCCCAGGTCATGAGACTCAAGACTCTGTTCAAGCTCATCAAGTGCACTGCGACACAAGACCGTG
Organism: Xanthoparmelia taractica; assembly: GCA_033085395.1. Taxonomy (NCBI): domain Eukaryota; kingdom Fungi; phylum Ascomycota; class Lecanoromycetes; order Lecanorales; family Parmeliaceae; genus Xanthoparmelia; species Xanthoparmelia taractica. The sequence goes on along the minus strand of JANQBS010000319.1, from coordinate 36,389 downwards.
GTACCATGATTGGTGGTTGTGGGAAATCGCTGGTGCCCTCTTGAGTTTAGGGTCTACCGTCGCTATCGTCGTCATGCTTGCGGTCTATAATAATAAACCACTGCAGGTCTTGCGATACGGCATTACCCTTAATGCTATGCTTTATGTACTGTCAGCAATAGCCAAGGCAAAAACCTAGCTGCAAGCTTGTATACAACGGGATCCTTCTGAAGCACAAGTATACTGACATCGGACAGACTTCAGTGCTCCTTGCGGTGACGGCATCTATTGGTCAAGAAAAGTGGCTTCTTTTCCGGAAGCAGAGCCGCAACCTAGCAAACTTCCAGACCATTGACGAAGCGAGCCGAGGCCCATTGGGAGCTTTCCAGCTGCTCTACCGCTTCTGGGATGGGAGGACGGTGCTGGGGTCGGAAGGGGCCTTTATGGTCCTGCCAGCTTTAGCAGTGGATCCTTTCACCAAGTAAATCTTAAGCTACACTTCGGTATCGAGCGTTACAAGTGCTGACAAGCAGCAAATCTTCACAAAAGTGACTAGGTGGTATATAACTGGACCTTCGTTTTTGGAGTCTGCGTATAGTGACCCAAGTATGTTTTCTTTCTTTTAAGTCTTGATTATTAGGATGACTGATGAAGACTGGCATCCACACTACCAAGATCTCTTCGAGCGGCGATTTATAGCAGCCTTCGCGGTCTGGGGACTGCAAATTCGACTCTCAATATCAACTGCCCGACTGGAAATTGTAAGTTTGACCAATCAGACACCCTTGGCTTCTGCACTACCTGTAGCGATGTGACAGCACAGGTCAGCAAAAAGTGCAACGTTCTCCCCATCACCAAAACGACAAGCGGAACTGACTGCACCTGCTCTCTTCCCAGAAATGTCAATCTTAACGCTCTTGACGAACAAATTCCGGACGATTACCCATCTGCCATGGCACAGTCTCGCAATTTCCGAAAGACTACTAATATGAGCGTTAGAGCATTGCCTCGGTACCTAACCCTTTTGGCATCGATCACGACGAGGTTACGAGTCTCGAAGACGCTGGCCACACGACCCCAACGCCCGGATAAACACGGTTTCAAGGCGTTGCTGATCCTATATTATGATTTGGTCGTATTCTTTTTAACGACAAAGAATGACCCGACAAGCGCTATAGGTAATAGCGTTATATCTAGCGCAACAGAATTTGCATTATACTGGTGTGTTCAAACTTTAAACACATCCATCCAAAATGGCGTCCTCAATCGGACTGTTGTTGGGACTTGGTCAAATCGCTCCGCTTTGGATACATCTGATGTTCATCTTTCACCCTACGACACTGTCTCCAACAAAGGAGGAGCTCGGGCAGGTAATAGCTACTACCTCAGCCCAATGAGCAACTTACCACTCGTCCACTCTTGGAAGCAGCGTTCAATGCAACCGTAAAAGGCATCAACGTGCCTGGCATGGGTTTCTCCAAACATGACCTCCTCACCCTCACGATCTTCTCTTCGAACATTGCGCAAGCACTCTGGCACGCCGATGATCTCAATAGTTTCATAAACAATCTAGCCGATCGTATCACCGACGCCCTCCGAAACCTCTACCCGGAGGCCGCTTCCGACGCTGACGCCCTCGGCAACGTCTACACCACACAAAGATACGTCCATGTGACCTAGCCTTGGCTCAAACTCCCTGTCCGGCTTGTTCTTGCTTCCTGTATGGTCCTCCTCGCCCCTAATATCTCTAGCAGCAGACATCAGACCATCGTGTGGAAATCGAGCAGCCTTGCGGTTCTGTTCCATGGTTTTGTGAGAGGTGCTGGTGGAAATCGACACTCGGTGTATAGGAAGCAGATGGAGACGGCGGCGCAAGAGATGGAGGTCCGGCTGGCTGAGGGTGCAGATGGTGAGCTCCGTCTCGTGAAGTTGAAGTAGCGATCGAATAAGACTCCGAGATCGTGGCGGGGAGAGTGGTTGCGTGCGGAAAAGTGATGGTCTTGAGCAAGCAGATAGTCAAGCCGGATTCGTTGTCATCCTCAAGGAACGCACGCAACGGATTTGTCACTGTAAGTTCATGGACATGTTGGATTTCTTTTCTCTATTTCAAAAACCCCATGAACCTTTATCTACTGCACGCCCATGCAATGCCAGCGCGGGAACACCGCTCATATTCTCCACAGGTCTACCTCCTCAAACCTCATCAAGTTGTTACGCACACGCGTTTCCGTACTCCGTAGTGCAGCAATCACCACACTATCTCTATATATATATATACAGTACTCTGTAACATACCCCAATTAGCCTTGTACGGGATAGGGCAGCGAGGGCTGAGCCCTAATTCAAATAATCTAGCGTCGGAGGTGAATATCATTTCTCCGACCTTCTCATCGATTGCACCCCTCGTATTGTCGACTCGTTTCTACTGCTCTTTGCAGCCGTGACTCAGTGCTCTACAATCATGGCGGAGGTACTCGGCATTGCGTCGGGCGTTGCTGGCTTAATGTCCTTGACAATTGAGGTGTTTCAAATCAGCTATAACTACATTGATAAAGTCCACAATGCGTCCAATACCATACGCCGGTTCCTCAAAGAATTGCAGGACTTGAAGGTTGTCCTAATCAAGGCAGAACAGTCGATTAAGAGCATAGACGATCAAGGAGTATTTGGAGATGATCCTTCTTGTCTTTTGTTAATTGGGGAAAGTAACGAGTATCTCGAACTGCTTGGAACCATTCGCCACAAGCTGGAGAAGCGAAGGGCAGATGGCTCATTCAGGCAGAAGCTGAAAGCTCTGACATGGCCCTTCTCGGATGATGAAACTCTTGGTCTGATCCAAGCACTGCATCGGCACCTTGAGATATATCAGACCGCTTTGGCCCTTGACAACTTGAACGTTGGAAAACTAACCTTGAGCGAAGTGAGACAGTCAAAAGCTGCTCAACAAGATACGCACGTTGAGGCTGTGCTGGACTGGCTGTCACCCTTAAATATGTATCAAAGACAACAGGACACTCTCTCTAGACGACATGGCAATACAGGATCATGGCTGCTGGGAGAGCCCATCTTTCGAAAATGGGTGGATAGCGAGAGCTCTGATCGAACATTGTGGTGCCCAGGAGATCCTGGAACTGGAAAAACTGTTATTGCTTCTATTGTCGTGGATCACCTAATCAAGACCATTGTCAGTGATGATGTTCGTGTTGCATACGTTTATTGCGACTATAAAGATCAAGCCATGCAGACTGCTTCGAATCTCATTACTTGTCTAGCAAGGCAGCTCATAGGGACACCAGCAAAATTGCCGCAGCAGCTGGAAAGGTTGCACAAGGAGTTGGAGCCGCAGTGAGTGTGCTTTTCGGTTCTTTTCCCCACCCCGTGTTCTTGTTGGCCTCGCCTTGGATAAGTCTTTTAATATAAGCACAACTTTTAGACAGTTTCCCTTCCCTAAATTCCTGCTCCTGAGGCTTGTCTTTCGACTTGATATTTACTAGAAGATAGTTTATTATTCAATAGATTTTGCACCTGAGGATTTTCTTTTGCAGTTATATTTACTCTTAGATAGTCCCTTGTTATGTTCACCGGGCTTCTCTTCTGGCGATCAGTCTGCTACCAGATAGCCTTTTGTACCCCGTTACATGCTCCACAAATTCTGAAATCAGCCTCGGACTTCTCCATGCGAAGAGCAATGCTGATTCAGCAATCTGCAGGAGGAGAAGACCGGATCTCGAAGAGCTGAAGAGGCTTCTGGTAACTCTGTGTAACCAGCGTCAACGAACGTATGTAGTCGTGGATGCACTTGACGAATGCGACGCGATCCACGACCGGAGGCTTTTTCTACCACTGCTTCAATCCCTGCCTTACGGATCAACCAGACTCTTCGTAACTAGTCGTCCTAATTATGAAGATATCTATCATGTCTTTGCTATGGCCCCACAGATAACGATAGCGGCCCCCGAATCAGAGATAAAACGCTTTGTTACGGAGAAAATGGAAGAGAGAAAGGAATTCATGGAACGAGTGACGCCGGAATTAAAAAACCAAGTTATATCAACAATCTGCGCACGGGCATCAGGGATGTAAGTTGCCCCTCAGTCTCGATTCAGACCCTGTACTGAACCCGATTTGTTTTGCAAGGTTTCTACTTGCTGCACTCCAGATCGATCGAATTTGTGTCTCTAGAACAGTCAAGAAGATCAAGACTGCTGTTAATTCGATGCCCAGGGAGCTAGATGACTTGTATCGAGAGACACTAGAGAGGATACGGAAACAGCCGGGTGAAGATGGTATGCTGGGAATGAGGGTACTTAGCTGGATCACACATGCTCGTAGGCTTTTGTCTGTGGAAGAGCTACGTCATGGTCTCGCTGTTGAATACGACGACGGTGAAGAGCCCGAAGAAGATTTTGACCCAGAGAATCTTCTGTCACCCAGGAGCCTAGTCGATGTCTGCGCCGGTCTCGTCGTCATTGACCCAAGCAGTCAAACCATTCGCCTGGTTCATTACACCACTCAAGAGTTTTTTAACAAGGAACGCCAGTACCTTTTCGAGGATGCGGATAACGATATCTCCACAGCTTGTCTCACATACCTCTCGTACGATGTTTTTACCGAGCTTCCGAGCGAAAGACTCATTTCCGAGACACTTCGCTTATATCCTTTCCTAGGCTACGCAGTGCTCAACTGGGTATTTCACGTTTCAAACATTGGACCATCTGCCGCAGCCTGGTCCAAAGCTATCCTCTATGTCAACGAGCTCGAAAGGATGTTGTTCTCTTCGATGATTTTACGAAAGCTCTTGCTCCGGTCTCGGAGTTATTCCCGCTTGACAGAGGATGGTATTCGCGTTAGAGCGGCGCCATTACCTCTGGAGTGTGCATCCGAATGCGGTCAACTCTTGCTCGTGAAATTCATCCTCAGTAATGCTAAGGGATCGGCAGGGGCGCTGGACAGCTCTTTGCACTGTGCATCGGCTGAAGGTCATGCAAGCATTGTACAGATACTGATCGAATTTGGAGCCAAAGCGGCTTCGTTGTCTTCGGATTCTTCTAGCGCTCTGCTGAAAGCATGCAAGGGAGGACATTTAGAGGTTGCGAGGCTCCTCGTAGAGAACAGTGCAGATACCAATACGCCAGATCGGTGGATGTGGACTCCACTTCACTATGCTGCATATGGCATTCATTCAACCCTTGTGGCTTTTTTGTTAGAAAATGGTTCTAGTCCGAACGCTCAGACTCCACTAGGTATGACGCCTTGCCATCTCGCGGCCTCGCGCGGGGACATAGAGACGGTCAAAATTATGATTGACTTCGACTTCGACTTGAAACTTACGACTCGTGACAAACGCACAGTATTGCATTCTACAGCTGAAGCGGGCCATCTCGGGGTAATCAGATTATTGCTGGCCAGCGGGTCTGACGCGCTCCCCAAGGACGGGAATGGCCATTGTGCTCGGGACCTTGTGCAAAATGGTGACATAGTGGAAGTCAAAGGGCTTTTTTCGGCATACATGGAAGCCTCCCTCGGGCATCAAGATGATATACGAGGTAGGGACGAGATTGTAGACAAATCTGCTCCACCTTCCCAGACGGAGCCAGAGGAAACTATAGTACCGAAACCGGAAACCCCTGGACGCCTTCCAGTTCTTTTACCTGACATCGATCTTGTGGCAATCCGATCCTTGGAGCTTTTCATGACTTCATCAGAGGAAGACGCTGGAACTCATGTACGGGGTGCGCCTCGTTTTAGACTCGTTGAACCTACGCCACCAGGCAGCCCCACTAGATCCGACACCTACGAACGGGTACCAGAGGTATATCCAAAAGAAACTCAAGAGGACGGTGGGGTTGATGTCCTTTAAGCTACGCTTTAACGATCTGCGGCTCTTATCAACGCCATTGAACTTACGCCTCATAGCGTTCCCTCGCGGCCTGGCCCTGAGAGTTCGTCATCGCTTTTGTCCGATGGCCAAGCTCATGACAGCGATGGAACTGATTGATCTGGGCCCAAACGCCCTCGGACGGTCTCTGTTATGACTCTCATTGGTTCTACACCACCTGAAAGCTCTACTGGATCTGACACCTCAACGTAACACCGAATTAGGACACATGCCAAACCCTATAACCGTCGGGAACCACTATACTCTAAATATATATACTGATCTCCGAAGGCACGAAGGGATGCACTAGAGGAACAAAGGGGCTGGTTGAGCCATCACCATCTATCATAATTAGTCATTGAAGGTTAATGGGAGTGAAAAAGATATGAGTTTTTCTATGTTGATTGTTCTATAATAATAAGAATTTGATGTTGCCCATTTATTACAACTGCGAGCGGCTTCTAGGATCCGGAGCAATCACTGGAAGGGCCGAGTGAGGACAATGCCACTTCCCTTGCTCTCAAGGAGACATTTTTGCTCTTTAGCACTTTTTTATCGAAGGGTCGTTTAGTACCGCTTCGAATACGACTCTTACTAGCCATAGTCATCTACTTCAAGGCCCCACTTATTTACCAAAGGGGAATTATCCTTGTAGCGTCCGGCAAAATGGCAAGGGAGCGAGCTTGAAAGCAACTGGTAGATGAACATCGTCCCATTCTGACTCAGATACTTGTCTCTTTCAGTCTATCGGACATAAAACCATTCCTACAGCAAATCACCTCTGGGTACCCGATCTATCTATTTAGTGGAGAGACAGCTGCTTTCCATACAGGCCGCTAGATAAAGGACCAGGAAAGCTGTGGTGCGGTGTTCTACGCAGACATTTGAGACCATATATACATATTTATAATAGTATTCAAAAGAGTCATAGGAGCGACGTGCGGTGACCAAGTCCCCGTATGTTCAATCGCTCTCAAACATAGACGCCCTGCTTTCCGTGCCCACGACGGGCGCACAATAAACAGAACCAACATCCAAACAGCGGGTCTGCTCGAATATTGCCCCAAACGCATCTCGCATTCCCAAACGATGAGATAAAATGGATGGCGGATAGGGCTTCAGTTCGAGTGCTAGAGCTACGGGTCGCCATTAAGCTATGAATGGACGTTAGCTTTCTTTCCTCTTCTTTTATGTGTTCCTCCGTTTGGCTTCTGAATGTTCGAGATACGTGACGTGCGTCGAGATAGATATCCGGAACGAAACGCTAGATAGGCGCATGTATGTCCCACGGTCGCGGAATTTGAATTTCTAAAGCTAAGGGAATGGGAGGGGGAGGGGGAGAATAAGAAAAAACGACAGATATAATACGTAGGAACGAGATATCTTGCCTCTCGTGACGTCCCGCTTCGCAAGGAAATGGTAGGTGCGGACTTTGGAGAACATATACGGGGAGAGAGGGCAACGGCAAGAAGAAAGGGAGACACTACTAGTCCTTCGTTTTGTCCAGCGCCTCTATGCCCGTTCTTGCATAGCTGCGAAATAGATCCACTGTCCAAACATCCACATTGCTCCTCCTTAATGCGCCGGCCTTTCATCTTCCATCCTCCCTCCCAGCCCCATTATCATCAAATCACCGCATCCAAAATCTCATGCCGCTCCCACCCCTCCGCCCTAGTTTGAACCTGCATACTGTACAGCATTCTCTTCTTCAAACCTTCATCTCTCACATCCATTCCGACAAACGCTCCATGCGTCGTGTCAAATTCGAAATGTTCAATTGCCCGCCAGATCTTCACGATCTCTGAAGATGCCAGCGGGATCATGTTTGGGATTGACCATTGGAACGAGTAGCTGGTTTGGCCTGGAGGACGCGGGTGGGGCGTATAGGCGGACTTTTTTGTTGGTCAGTAAATGCGTGTTGTATAGCCTACGAGAATGGGTGAAAGTAGATATCGAGCGTACCGGTACAGTGACAATAGTGTCAGCGATGAACAATTTCTTCTCCCAATGCAAGACCAGGCTGCCGGGGAAATGCCCACCGGTCTTGATGGCCGTGACACCTGGCAACACTTCTTCAGTAGTACCGGCAGAACCTTCGATTAACTGTAAAGCCTGCGGCGTCGGAGGCTTCTGGCAGAGCCATTCTTGATCATCAGCCGATAGATAAACAGGGCAATTGAAATTCTGAGCCCAGGTCGCGTAGGTGGTGTAGTAATGTGGATGCGAGATGACAATGGCCTTGATGCCGCCTTTTGAGTTGATCTAACAATGTTCAGTGCTCTCCTCTTTATAAAGATTTAGAAGGGCGCACAGACGAAATCGATAGTATGGTCATCGAGAAGAGCGACGAGATCCCAGATGATATTGCCCGCCTCTGTTTCTAGCAGAAAACACCGCTGGCCGATTCCGAACTATACAACGCATTCATTTAGCTGTTTCCGCACACGCTACAAGATTCCCACATAACCAACCTTCGGCTCCGTCCATATGGACCAGACTCTCGGATCGACCTCGTCCTGCTGCCACTTGTTTTCGTGACCACGGTCGAGCGCACGCATCGTAGTCCACGACTGCCCGGAAGCAGGGACGAATTGGCGCGGGTCCTAAGCTCAAAGGCGTCAACGCAGTCTCAAGACAAAGGTGGCTCTATCTCCGTGCCGGATAATGCTCACATCGCAGATTTTGCAGTGCTGTGGCGGCGAAGAAGAAGGTTGGGCGTCCAATTGAGAAGCACATGCGGTGCAGATTGGGAGCTCGCTCCTGTCCATTTCGCTACGTTAGGGATGCGAGAATACCTCGCGAGGATAGTATGAAAAGGAAGTTTCCGCCACAGGAGTTCGGACTCATGCTGTAAGACCCTTTCGGGATCGATGACGTAAGGTATTTATAGGAGTGCTGGAATTTCAAGCATCGCACTTTGAGGAAAAGGGTGCTTCTGAAGAGAGTAACCCTATCAAGTATAAAGTGATTTACCCAATCCTCTTATCAAAAGGCGAGGTCCTACTAAGCCAGCCATTGAACCCCGCACCACCAACAGCGTGTTTGTAAGCGTTAGGAAGCGCCATGCATGTAACGACAACCACTTAGGCATACGCATCAAATGGACTGTGCATGCAATGGGTACAGTAATCGGCCTAGCCTGATATTCACCATGTAGCCCCACAAGACCGAGTTCCTCGATGATTATAAAAAAGCGCGATGGACCCCAGAAAGCCTTCAATTATATTTCCGAACACTCCCCATCAACCAGCTGCTCTTGACAAGAATACGAAACCATGCCTCTTCCATCGGACGAACAGATCCTCAAAACCAGCCAAGACCTGGTAACCCAACTGCAGACCATATCCGGAAAGCATCCCGGCTTTCGCCCCGGTAATCCCTCCATCCTCCGTATCCCCCCACCTCCTGACTGACAAAAACCACTATAGCTCATGCTCGTGGCTTGATGCTTGATGGCACCTTCACGCCCACCCCAAAAGCCAAAGAACTCTCCACCGCACCCCATTTCAACAACCCTTCCACCCCAGTCACGCTTCGCTTCTCCAACTCAACCGGGATCCCCCAAATCCCGGACACAGATCCCTCCGCCAACCCCCGCGGTCTCGGCATCCGATTTAACCTAGGCGCGCGCGTCCACACAGACATAATCGCACACTCGACTCCCTTCTTTCCAACCCGCACCGGCGCTGGATTCCTGGAAATGCTCAGAGCGATAGCCGCTTCACCACCAGGGACACCATCGCCATCACCAATCGAAAAATTCCTCGGTGCCAATCCCGCCGCTCTGGCCTTTGTACAGGCGCCGAAGCCTGCGCCATCGAGTTTCGCCCGGGAGGCGTTCTATGCGGTCAATGCATTGAAGTTTGTCAACGTGGACGGCAAAAGCACCTACTTCCGCTACCGGATCCTTCCAGCAGTTGGCGAGGATCACCTTGACGAAGCTGCCACCAAGGAAAAAGGTCCCGACTTTCTTTTCGAGGAACTTCAGAAACGCGTGGCGGATGAGACAGTCACCTTCCGCGTCATGGCGCAGCTTGCGGAGGAAGGCGACGAAGTCAACGATGCCACGGTGCACTGGCCTGAAAGCCGGCGGATAGTCGAGTTGGGTATAGTGAAGGTTGGAGCTGTGCTACCGGACAATGCAACGGAGCAGAAACGCATCATCTATGACCCGATTCCGAGGGTTGAAGGCATTGAAACGTCTGATGATCCGTTGTTGGAAATGAGAGCGGCCGTCTATCTTATAAGTGGTAAAGAGAGGCGTGCTGCGTCTTGATTTTTTCGCGTAACGTTTGAAGCATGTGGCGATGGCCTTGTGTACGCTCGACGACCGACGAGTCTCTTATTGCTGCTCCCCAAGATAGCGTGGTATGCATGAATGACTTATACATAGTTTCAGTCCAGAACGCATGCTGTTAAAAGCATGATCTTGCAAGCTGTGGTGGCTGTAAGTCAGGTTCAAACCAGCCGATTCGAGCCCTTCAATTTAGAAAGGAGACGGCTCGATGCTTGTTACGACTCGATTCTCTCACGGGTCTCAGCTCCTCAACGTGTCTGGGAATGATACTATCCAGACCAACGAATCTAGTAAGTGATAACTAAACATAAAGACCTTCGATAAGAGAGCCAGGTGGACGCATACACAAAGGCTCACTTTTCGCCAAGGATGCTCGCTCGTTTGCACCTTCCCAGCCGAGATCTTTGACTTCCAAGGCTAAGCCTTTTTAGCCTTAGAGCCAGTCTAGGCCGCTTATTCTTGCACTTCAGAATCTGTGTCCAAAGCCCTGAGCGTTAATATCAAAGCCATCAACAGGCCTTCAATTCTATGCTCCATCGCCTTGCGCCACAAGGCTACTAGACAACGTTTTTCCTCCCATTCCCCCCCTCGCTCTTTCTCTTGTTGTCCTCGTGATCATAACCGTGAACAATAGTCGAACGCTTCTTACTGGGAGACGGAAACCAGACCCAGCTAGAACTTTCGAGAGCTAATACTAGTAGAATGCGGGACTATTTACTACAAGCTTCTTTCCCGAAAAGAGACTGTCGGCCATGAACCTTCAGCAATATTCTCTCATCTCCGCGCCAGCTATCGACTCTGCATTGGCTGGTTGAATATGGCTAACGCTACTAAATCAGCCTCTCTCTTTTCCTATCCCATCCCCTGGCAGGGTGTACGTTTCAGGGGCTCAGCCCTACTCTCCGGGGATGCCAAGCAAACGTACACCCACCCTGCCAGGGGATGGGATACAAATATAGAGAAACTGGGAACGTCTATAAAGGGACGCTCTCCGCACGCGGCAGGGGAGACGACCAGAAATATTGCAAAATAGATATGGTTCAATAGATATCCATACTTCTCAAACGAATTAGCCACCCCAATCATCAACCTCACTCCCCAGCATATCCGATCCCCTCCCATACCCTAACAAACCCCTCACCATATCCTTCCCAACCACCCCAACCTTCATCCACACCGGCAACTGGAGCGACCAAGCCCGCGCCCACCCCGCCATGTCCCGGATGGAAACATACACCAAAACCGCCATCGACGGCCGCGCCTGGGAAACAAACAACACCACTCACTCAACCTGGTTCACCCCCGACTTCACCCTCTATAAAGCCGACGGCACCGTCGTCCACGGCGCCTCGGAAACCTGGTCCCACGGCCTCCCATCCCTCTACGGCGCCTTCAGCTCGCATCTGCATCAGCCACAACTCCTCGTTTGCTGGGAGACGAGCGAGGGGTGGGAGATGCTGGGGCAGGCGGATGTGTGTGTTAATTTGAGGGGCGAGGGCAACGAGCCGAAAGTTAGGGATCGTGAGGGGAGGGAGTGGGATTGTGTTACGCCGGGCGCGTTTCGGTTTGAGTATGTGAGGGATCAGAAGGCGGCGCGTGGGGGGATTTTGCTAAAGAGTGCGCGTATTTTTGCGGATTCGGGATCGGTGGTTCAGAAGATGTTAAGGGTTGGTCAGTTGAAGCCTGAAGACTTGGTGGTGTGAGGGCGAGTTTCCGGTGAGTGATACTGATTTGTAGGCGTCGGGAGTCGGGGTGGTTGAATTGACAGAAAGGTGTAGGTAGCGGACGCTGCTTCAGGGGAGACAAGCTCTGTAACGAAGAGGGACTCGCTGTATTGACTTTACTTATCTTCGCTGTTTGAAGGGCATATAACCTTGGCGCGAATATTTTATTTGAATCCTCCAGCGGACAAGAGCTGTTGAGCAAAATCAATGTTCTGTTCACCGTACCGGACAGGACTCTGGAGTTGCTACGAGGACAACGAGTGGTAACTTGCAACATACAGTCCTGAGTCGTAATAAAGGGGCCCTAAAATGCGGATCAAATGCCCCCTGAGCTGTGACCGGAGAGCCAATGGTGGTGCTGCTGGGTCCGCGTTCTGGTAGCTTTGGTAGAGTGGAACATCACTGGATAGGAGGTATATTGCTTCTCTTCACTGGCCTCTCGATTCGACTTACAGGAATGTGGTATGAACACGAGTAGAAACGACACGATCTCACTATAAAAGATAGGAGCCACCTTGGAATTCTGATCTCCAAGATCCCGAAACTCCAGATATAGCAATCTCATGGCGTTGCATTGCACCGCATCACACTGATCAAACGAAAGCATACCTGACTCATTTCAATAGGCATAGATCTCCCACACCCACGAGCAAGTACTACACTCGTCCTTCTGGTAGTGTTTCGCACGTATATATCTGTATCAGGGATCTACAGCGATTAATTGGAGCGGTGATTTGTAGCGTCGCGGTCTTTGCGAGTTGCAGTGGAGGAGATATTCATGAGCTCGATTGGGCATGTAGTCTGCAGAGGGGTCCAGTTGAGTGGGTTTCCGAGACTGGTGTTCGGGACATGTATGGTATGCTGAGCTGTGAGTAGGTCGTTCGTGTCTTGACGCTTTTGGAGTAACGGGTGGGAACCACTTTGACTGGCTGGGAAGATAAATATGTGGAAGCTGCGGTAGAGAGGGTTTTGCTGTATTTAATTGATAGTAACGGCTTGCGAGATTTTAAAAGGGTTATTGTGCTCTGGCTTGGTGAAAAAAGATTGCCGATATAGATGAGGAAAGGTGTTTGGTGCGAAGTATGTGGTAATATAAGTCGTTTAAAGGCATATAATCAATATCGAAATAACGAGTCAACGAAGAAAGTACCGAACCAAACGCAAGCGTTCTATAAAGCCAGAAGTTTCCGAGACGAGCATCTGCTCCAACTGGCTCGGGCATCGTAGGCTACCAAAGCACCGCAAGCCCCCCAAAAAAATCTCATACCCCGGGCATCAGACCTCCCGAGCAGCACCAGACCCCGATTCCCATCACTCCCTTCTGTCCGGATCAACCGCGACAGTAAAATCCTCCACTTCGCCCAACCACTGAACCTGCGGTAGCTGAGACTCAGAACCAAATTTTCCTTACAAACCCGTACCTAGCGAAATCTACGACCCGCAAGAAAATCTCTCCCACATTGCCTCCAAGATCTCGAGCGCGTTGTTGGCTTCCACTCTGCACTGGGCGTCGCAGTCGCTAGAGATGTACTCCTGAATTGCGGCGATGGAGAAACTCACTCGGTGGCATGTTTCGGATTGGATGGGGTGGGGTTGGAGGGAGGTGGATTCGGGGGTGAGAGGCGTGGCGTGGAGAGGGGTTGTGGCGAGGGTGAGGAGGGCGAGGATGGTGGGTTGGAGTTGCATGGTGGGGTTGGGTTTTGGCGGTTGCGGAGTTTGGGCGGGTTTGGGTGGAGGTTTGCTTGGGAGTGAGGAAAGATAAGAATGGTGTTGCTGGAAAAGAATTTTGGATGAGGTTTTGGTGATGTAGATAGATTGTAAATGATAGTGTTTCTGATTGGTGATCTGATTGGTCCCTAAAAATGTATGGGTCGCCAAAGGCGTTCAAGAAAGAAGAAAGGTTGTGGTTGCGTGGTGTGTAAAGACTGTAAAGATTGTTGACGGTTTCAACATTGACAAGGGATGTCGTCTCTTATATGTTCTCTACTACCGAGAGACATTCTCTGGGCTCCCTGCCTCTACCGAAGGCTGCATATAATTATCGAAAAGTTTAGTTGATTTTGCATTTCCACGTGTAAGCCACGAGATGCCATGCTGCAAGTCCAGACCGATCTGACGGCGCCCTGGAAGGCACCTAGAGTCCCGCCTTCTTTTGCGGAAGCTTCGTATTACTTAGGAAGTTTGCTGAACACCAAAGGCCGGAGGTTACACTTCTCCACGAGCTAAACGAGGCAATAGTGGAAAAAGCGCCTTAGCTGGGAAATGTGGAACGTAGGCATGACCTGTGCACGTGATGACAGCGTTACCATGACCTCGGTCGAGAGTTCCACTATTACTTGCTATGCAATATATAGTAATGAGACGGCAATAAGAAAGAGCAGCGTACCGCTAAATGCCAAGCAAAAGCCACAGATAGCCACTGCGAAGTTAAAGATGGTATAGACCTATGACCTCGGTCAACATGCAACGCTTAAAATAAAGATAACCCTAGAAGCGTAAGGCTTATTGACTAGACGACGTAAACGGGGCTACCTCGTGACCAAGAACAAAAGTGAATCGAGACTCTGTCAGTACAAATGATCATTGAAACCGCAAAAAACTTTAGCTTCTTTGCCAAAAGTAAGAAGTCTGAAAGACTGTGGTCTGTCTGGCAGCCTCTAGAATCACATATCAACTCTGGTCCTTGTTCTTTGTATCTCAACTGCGTTTCTTGTTCTCAGGCTCTTAGCTCCTGCATGATGCTTGCTCCGAATTTCAAGGCTAGAGCAGGATAGTAGTACGAAAAAAGGAAACAAACATTGCCGAATACCCGAAACATCGCACACTCTCATCCATTGGTACTTCTGATCGAATGAGTAGGTTTGAAGACCGTAATCCACGCCGGAGGGCTCCTACCATTTGCCATACTTTCGACCCAAAAGCTTGACATTTCAGCTTTAATCGGAAATCATTGGTCTCAGTAAGCCAAAGGCCAGTAACACCGTGCTCAAATTTCTCGTCACCTCTCTGTATCCAACATCCTCGCTAGTTTCCACCATTCTCGATCAACAAAGGACCCTCCATGAAGCGACCGACCAGCAGCCATCGTATGACCTTCTTGTGGTGCTTCGCCGCCGAAACAGCACTGAAGACCCGATCATCCTTGATGTACGAGGTCTTTGCACCTTTCCGCACGAGAGTTTTCACAACGCCGAGGCGGCCCGCTGCACAGGCGCCCATCAGTGGGGTACCGTGCTCGCCACCTTCGAGCTCGAGCTCTGCGCCTGCATCAAGGAGCATGTCTATGACTTTCTCTGCAGGTTTTGTGGCGGCTGCGTAGAGCGGTGTTCCCCAGCGTAGAGCTCGATGTGCCAACAGCCTTGGTACGAGTTCTTTTGCCAACCGTCGCAGTACCTTTTTAAGGTGAGCAGGATCGTTCGTTCCTGCAACCGCGGTCAGGACGTTGCTTTTGCGTGGCTCATAGATGCTAGGGTTGGGTGCTAGATTGAGGAAGAAAGACGAGTGAGAAGGATATGCCCAGCGCGAGATCGTGATTAAAACAGATTTTCCAGATAATGTCTCTGCATTGAGTGCATACTCTTCCATATTAGTAATGAGAAATGAGACGATGTCTAGATAGCCAGAAACGGCTGCACGATGCAAAGCCGTAGAACAATCTCGGTCTTTTAATGTGAGGTCGGCTCCTCCCTGTATCAAAGCTTGGATGGGTTGTAAGAAGCCAGCCGACGCGGCCACCATGCAAGGACTCTTAAGTCTGTTGTCAACAGCGTTCACATTTGCGTTGAAATCAATCAGAAGTTCGGTAAGTTGTGTTTGACCTTCATCCGCTGCGAAGTGCAAGGGCGTCCAGAGGTAGTCATCCACGCTGTCAACAGAAGCTCCGTGTTCGATAAGAGACCTTGCAATATCAGCATGGCCGAAGGATGCGGCTATATGGAGGGACTTTGCGGTAGACATCGATCGCCACGGCATAGTCAAGTTGGCTCCTAGGACAGAAATACCAATTACATGGTCAAGATCGTATCTCCCTCCGCAAACATGGTCCAAGAGCATAGTTCCTTCCACTTTGGCTTCTTTAGTCAATATACTCTAGAAAGTTGAGGGTGTTGCCATACCTTTACGGGCATGATTGATAATAAGCTCCACACACTCTGCATGACCACTTGCTACGGCTAGATGTATCGGATGGACCGGTTGACAGCAGCGCAGTATCCCCTGAGGGGCTTTTTCGAATAACATGCGGAGGATCTGAGCCTTGCCAGCGGTTGCAGCATAATGAAAAGGTGTGTATCCTCTAGAAATGCTCATATCGCCTTCAGATCCCGCAATAGAAGCACCATTTGAGATTAAATTCTCTGCAATTTCGAACTGTCCGCGTGCGAAAGCGTAAAGGACGGGTGTATCGCCTCCAAAATCCGAAAAGCTTCTGTCAGTAATGACACCTTCCTCCATAAGAGCCTGACAGAGTTTCACGTCTCCTAGCTCGATAGCTAGTTTGAGGGACTCCGAAGCACTCTGCTTACTCTCCATGATCATGGTATGACAACCAGTCATGACTAGGTACTAGTCAGTGAATTGAAGGTGGTAGCTAGGCGAATTAATTCATTCTTACCTCTAGCTGATGTTTTTTCCTTCAAGACATTTGCTATATCATGGTGACCGTACTTCCGTGCCAGGAGCTCGGGTGTCAGGCCCTTGCCATCTTGAAGAAGCAAATCACATTCCTTGTTGATGAATATGTTGACCACCTCCAGATGCCCGCCGCGGATAGCAACATGTAGAGGGTACTCTTTATGCCAGACTTGTATTGTATCATCCGCGTTTTCGTCAAGTAATAAAGAGACATTTCTCGAGATACCGAAATAGGCAGCTATCCAGAGTGCTGTTTCTTTGTTATGGGTCAGACTATTGATGTCACTTATGAGGTCATTCGCAAGAAGAAATTCGAGCGCGTAGCCATCGAGACCGGCAGCCAAATGGAGTGCGGTGGCGTTGTAAGACCACTCGTCGTGGAGTTTTGTTGTTATCCTTGCATTCCAATTCGACATGACCCTTTTGAGCGAATACAAAAGTCTTCCGTTCCCGGATTGACAAGCGTAATGAATCACGCTCCAGCCTCTGTTGTCCGTAGCAGCCACATCCGCGCCATGATAAATAAGAAGTTCTACTATCGCTACATGGCCGCCCTTGGCTGCTGACATCATCGCAGTTCTGCCTTCCACAGAGCAGTCATTTGGGTTAAAACCGAGATCAAGGAGATCTTCCACAGCTCTTTTCATATCATAAGCCTCTATTCCCGTATTGTAAGGCCATCCTTCACAGGCACAAAGGAGTAATCCGGATTTTGTGCTAGCCGCACTACGGTCGACTTTGGATGCTCGGAGAACCTCTTCCAAAAGCTGACGACTACACCCCCCATAACAGCATGCAGCCTCCAGAGAGCTCAATTTGGAGATCCGATAGGCTTTTTCATCCACCGCGGGGCAGTGTCTGAGGACCTTATAAGCTAAGTCTTCTTCTCCGAAGACGAGGGCCAGAAATAGTAGGTGAGGATCTTTGCACACACTCGTGAGGCAATCTTTATTCTTTGTGCTGTCCACAATCTTATTGATCATAGCCACAGTTTCTGCACAATCATATCCAACACCACGAGTAATATCTGGGTAGTTGAGAAAGTACTTTTCCCAAGTTTCGACAAGGTAACTTAGCGCCGTACCGCCCATAGAATCTTGTGACATTGGATCAGCACCGCGTGTAAGCAATGCCTCGAGCGCACCGAGGCCCGATATGTAGCGGTCGTCTGGGTTCAATGAATAGGCCTTCATAGCATAGTGCAAGGCCGTCGAGCCATCTAATGATTTGCTATGAACGGCGTCTTCGTCGCAATGATTCAATAAGAAAATCAGAGTCTCTTTACAACCAGACTGCGCACCACAGTGTAAGATAGTTCGGCCGTCATGGGCCTTCAAACGAGTATAAAAGTTTTTTTTAGGTGCCGCAAAGCCTTTGAGAATGCCCAAAGCGTGTATGTTGCCCTGCGAGGCGGCCAAGTGCCATGCAGTAAGGCCGTTTCTGTCAATAGAATCGACATCCACATTCTGGTCCAATAAGAGTTGAAGACAAAGATAGCCACTCGAACTTTCTACAGAAGCGTGCAACGGTGTCCGCCCCTGAGAATCGGCCAGGGTGCAATCAGCCCCGTGCTTCTGCAAAAACCTGACGATATCAATATGGTCATTTGACGCGGCTAGATGAAGTGCTGAGCGTCGGTCCTGGCGACCTCTTGTATCCACGCTAAGCTTGTGATCATGGAAGAGTTGCTTAAGAACGCTGGTTTGGCCATATTCTGCTGCAGTTAGGAAAGGGCTCATGTAGTCGGTATGCGCAGCTATGGGATCGCCCGATCTGTGGACCCACATTTCGCGGGAGTGTTCTATGAGTTCCTTAGACTTCATTGCAGCTTCTAGCAAGGTCGCATGATCCTCAGGCCGAATGTCGTCCTTACCGATGTTTTTCAGGATCTTGTATGCTAGTAAGCTGCCCCCATCCATTTCTGCGAGCAGCCAAGCTGATTTGCGGTCGATAGCTGCCCTTTTGCGCAGCAGTGCGGCGCATACGTCTTCGTCCCGCAATAACAAAGCTACATATATGAATGACAGCTGTGAAAGGCAGCGTTTCTGCACGTTCGCTCCACTATCAATGATTAGCTTCACAGTAGACCGGCGCAAGACCATCAACTCAGCTGATGGCTCTGCCAGTCTCCCGCGCGCCATTACATCCTCTCCTAGCAGGGCACATTCGAGTGGAGTGCCATATGTGCTTGCTTGATCAACATAACAACCTTTCTGTAGCAACCATTCACAAGACTCGGGAAGAGCTAGCATAGCAGCGAAATGTAGCGGAGTTGTAGTCGCTAAATCATAC
Source organism: Xanthoparmelia taractica (assembly GCA_033085395.1). Taxonomy (NCBI): domain Eukaryota; kingdom Fungi; phylum Ascomycota; class Lecanoromycetes; order Lecanorales; family Parmeliaceae; genus Xanthoparmelia; species Xanthoparmelia taractica. Next base: position 17,587 of record JANQBS010000319.1, on the reverse strand, counting down.
TTTGGAATCTGGGTGTTGCTTTGGAAGATACCATGCCTGTATCCATGACAGGCCCAAAGCAAGTCTTGCGTCCAAGAAACAAATGCGAGCGGCTTCGATGGGTGCAGGAGCTGCTGCGCTAAAGACATGACCTCCGGCCTGGCCAAATTTTTGCGAGCATGTCCCGCCCAGTGACGAACGGCATATTGACGGAATTTGAAACTTTCCCATCGTTTGTAGCTGAAACGATGGCTCTCACGGCTTCCACTGCCGAAATCTTCGAAAGACAGATACGTGAGACACGTCTCTGCTAACCTCGCATCGTCGATCTCTGGGTTGAAATGGTAGACCCCATATTCACTGTCCAGTGGATCAGTACCAGTGGTGAGGAACTCCTTAACCGTGAAATGACCCAGTTCTAGGCTCTTTCCCGCTGCTGATCTCCGCACCAGGCTGCTACACCAACGAAGAATCTCGCTTTCGTCAGAAATTGCTGTCCGATCAAGAGTTGTGTCTCCGGTTTCGATCGATATGGCCTCGCAGAGAGCCTCGGAGCTGAGCGGTTCCATTGAGCATACAAGCCAGCGCAGCGATCTCTGAACCAGCTGTTGAACCTCTTTGTTGCTTTTGTTGATTCTTTGCAGTATCCGTTCATATGTCGCGTTCAGCGTAGGAGGAAGCGTGTTGAGGGCTCTCCGACGAGCAGCGTCGTTGGGCAATAAGCATAGGTGGTCAAGTTGACAGACAACCCATCGAAACCTGATCCACATCTTAGCCTGACAGCCTAGTAGCTAGTCTAATTGCCTATCTACTTCTAAAATTTTCTAGACTTAAACACCGCTGAGATTGAAAGGGAAAAGTGTTCACTTACATGCCCTCCGCACCTTCCACAAGCCGTTCCATGATGTCTTGCTTCAGGGATTGATCTTTGATGCGGAGAACTTTATTGCGTGTTCTGCATTCAATCTCAGCCCCAACAAAAATTCTGAGATCACTGCTTCTCGCAGCAATGGGCATCTGGTCATAATCTTCTAGGGTTTCGCGAATGTCCTGCTCATCCCTGCTCAGGAATAGAGTCTTGATATTGCTCGCCTCACCGCTATTGTTCAAGCTGGAGAGTAGTCTTGTAACAAAGCTACTCTGGGTACCACATTCGTCCAGAGCGTCCACGACAATCATGGCGTCATCGAAGCTCGAGGCCATCTCAACAAGTAAATCACGTAGTTCCTCCAGGTCAACGCCAACAGATGGCCGATCTGAGGGATTATATTTCGTATAGAGAGCCTGAAGCTTCCCAAAGCTTTGTTCATCCTGTACAGCAATTTGACAAGCGAGAGAACCGAGAATGTTCCGAGGATCTTGCGTTGTAGCGTTTTTGTAGTCGCAGTAGAAGAAAGCGACTGCAGTATTAGCAAAGCTTCGTCCTAGGGCTTCCTGAATGACTGATGACGCTAAGACGGTTTTTCCTGCACCAGGTATGCCATAACACCAGAGTTTCGCGCTAGAGCAGCTTAGCCAAGCTTTGAATTCATCACTCTCAATGAACCAAAGGCCTGTGCTAGGATGTCTGAGCTTTAAACTCATTTCGTGGTTCTCATGCGGATCATATGGCTGGATCCAATGCAGGACCTTTTGACGTTCTTCACTGACGGCAATCCTCGTTTCGGCCGCATGTTTGAGTCGAAGCTGGGATTTGATATCATCGATTCCGTTTTGAAGGTCCTTCTGCCTTGACAAACTCTGTAGAAGACCTGCCATTGAATCAACGTTCAAAGCAAGACTGAGAGTTGTTTTATGCCCTTCGACCTCAGCGCAAAGAGTCTTGGCCTCGGAGACGGAAAAGGGCCACTTGAGTCTCTTCATTGTCTCCATATTTTGGGATCTGGCTGACGGCTGGAATTTGTCTAAAATTCTCTCGACCTTTTCCACAGTATGAATGCAAGAATATACATGATTGACTTGAATGGCTGTGTCGAATGGCTCTCCTTCCAACTGAGAGGCAACAAGATGAAGGTTGTGCAAAACCCCGGACAAAGCGCCCAACGCCAATGCCAATGATGACACCTCGTTTGGAGCGCCTTTGACGGATTTCACATACTTGAAAGTCCGGTTAAAGACGGTATCTGTGATTGTTATCAGACCAGCAATGCTGGCGGAGACGGATATCGGATCGGCCATCGCTTCATGAATGGAGTCCAACAGTATGGACCGATTTTCCGTAGTTGGGTGCTTTTGGTGAGCGTCGGAGACTTATAGAAAAATGACTTGGGAGAACCACCGGCTACACTCCAGGTGAATTATTGAATATATGCTAGGAGCACGGCTGCATCCATAGCAAGGAGAAAGCCATCAGACCTTCCAAGCCCCACCGTTTCTGCCTGCATGAAAGCGAAGCCGAGCACCTCATCTAGAGGCGCAGCCTTTGTGCGTTGGTTGAAAGTTTGAAAATCTCGACGGACAGGCGGAGTGCATCAAGTCTAGAGCAAGGCATCCAGTCATACCGAGGCTTGAATTATGCGGCCTTTTTGTAGGAAGAGCCGATTGGGTCACTTTGCGCAAGGCTGCGGGTTACTCGGCTGTGTCTCGACAAGCAGCGCCGCCCATTGCTTCGATCCCAGCCACCTCATACTTGTTGAATGTACGAGTACCACATAATGATTTGAACCGTTGTAGGCTATCTCTTACCTGCAGCTATCATAGCTATGGAGCTGCAAGACACCACCCTCCCTACATCAGGTTCAACATTAAGAGTCAATGACGATGCTTAATGCCCGCTAGTTTTTTCTATTGGCTTCTTGGTGTAAAGTCACCACTTTTCTCTCCATCAACAAAGGATGCGCCGAAGGATGCTCGAACTAAAAGCTAGATTTCTGAGCTGAAATTCCACGCAACATGTATATTTCTATAGCCCACTTTGAGAAATGTTCTTCAAAGATAGCAACGGTGGCACTTTGGATCGTTGAAACAACATCATACTCTCATCAACTGCATACTTGACTTCGACCTCCAGCTACCCACAAGGCCAACTCCTAGTCCTGATCCTTAACAAAGAGAAAGTCCAATGTCAGGATTTCCACCATGGTCAGGTTTCGACTTTGCCAAACTCTCCACAACAAACCCTCCGTAGCACTTAATCCAATACGCCAGTCCCTCCAAGCGCCGTTCGTGGTATGCGTCACGGGCGTAAGCCGAGGAATTGGAGCTGTAATCGTAATGGCCTTTACTCAAGCTGGCGCGACAGGCTTGATCCTTACGGCGCGCACGGCCGACTCGCTCGAACGAACGCCACAGGAATTTAAGGCTGTAGCATTTAGATCCAAGACCAAAATGTGTACCATCGCCACTAATATTGAAGATGAAGTGTCCGCGAGACGGTTGGTCGAGGACATTGTTACGGTGCACCGGCGTCAGGACGTTCTGGTCAACAACGCCGGGATCGTGAGGACCGACGCATCAGCGTTCGATGAGCTCCATCCCACTGGGGTCGAGCAGATCCAGGACATGTCGCAGGTGAATTGCGTTGGGAAATTCCTCACCGTTCAAGCATCTGATGCTAGCGTTATTGGCGTCTACGGACGGCGCAAAGGCGATCGTCAATACCCCCAGCTTCAGCTTGCACTTCGCACCTGAAAGCGCCGTGGGATTCAACATCTCTGCATTGGCGACAACTCGGTTTGGTTTGGCTGACGAGGGAGAAAAGACAGGGGTTGAGTGGGAGGTACACTAGTGCCAACTGGGATGTCGAGGAGTTGGAGGGAATGAAGAGAGAAATTGTGAAGGGAGATAAGATGAAAATGAGGATGGTGGTGTAGATTTCCAAAGGTATTAGAAAATCAGGAGCGTATCTTTCCACCGCTTGAAAAAATGACCATGAATAGAGTAATAGATTTCACCTAATCCGAATCTGGACCTCCAAGCGGATAATATTGTGCTATTAATCATTTGGTGTCATCGTAGCCATCGTCTTGATGTATTGTTACATTGATGAAGAATCTAGATGATTGTAGACACTCCAAATCGTACCGACAGCCGTTGTTACTGAATCGGAAATCTTCTAGCAGGAAGCATGAGCCATCCGACCAAGATACAAATATAATAAAAAATAATTACTCTTGTATTATATTGGAAAGAGACCGACCAAGAAAATAAGCACGGTCCAAAGTGGTCACGGCTCCCTAATCTCTCCAGGACTTTGGCTGTACCTAATGTTAGCTTAGACATACCTTTTTTGTACATCAAGCTACACCCGACAATAACGCAGGATTTTCCATAAGAACCCACGATGTTGCAATATCCAGACTTGCACTCTTTCGATGCAATCCTGGGGATAGTTATTATCCGCAGAATGCAGCCTATCTTATGTGTGATTACATGCAAGATGGCCAGCGCTGCGCCTGACTTCCTGGTAGTGAATCCCGAAGACAGACCGCATGCTCAACCGAGCCCTTACTGGAGGACTTCCGTGGATGGGATTGCGAAGCAGAGAGGGCTGAAAACAACTCGTTGCTTAGAGATGCCCAAACGCCGTAGAAGCCAATTGAGGAGCCTAGCGCGGTTGGCAAAGCTATGCTGTAGGTGGTCAGTGCGAAAGAAGGAGACATAATTTTGTGGTTCGTTCCAGAAGGCTGAGTCCGATGGCTGCTAACTGTTTGTGTGAGTGGTGGCCATCAGGTCATCTCCTTCAACTCGTAGTCTTGTAGATCCCTGCCTATCCCACTGAAGTTCTGGCGCTTCCGTATGCTTGAGATGCGGTAATAAAAAAGTGATTCTGTGTGTGGACCTTGTAGCAGCTTCCAGTTCGCAATTTTTGCTTCTGCCTGCTCTATCGTTGTGAAATGTTCCAGCTCCTTGCTCACGTTCCTTCACAAGCACAGGGTTGTTCGCTGGCAACATCTTTGTTCCAAACGTATCACGTAATTTCCAATTACATTTTGACAGGCGCTGATTCCACTGGTCGAGAGCCAAGTGGCTGTAATGCTCTTGCAACCGGTCATTTGTGTGGGTACAGCTGTAGATTTTATGTTGCGCATGACATTGAAGCTCCCTTCTCTTGACGCGAACCGGCCATTGCAACAGGGAGGCTATTCCAGCAGATAAGTGACGTTCAGTATACATATTTCTTGACTGGGGTTTGTGCAAACACATTGGGGGTCGACGTAGGAGAGGAGGTATAAATAGAGGTGGGGATGACGTTGGAGGCGATTCTGGGGTAGGTCAATGTCAGCTGCCTGAGATCAATGACCATCCATGTGAGGATATACTTGGATGTCTGCGCCATTGCCGAGGGGGAAACGGAGTCAATGTGGTGGAAGGCTTGAGAGAGAGGTCAGAGAGATGTTCAGAGGTTGGGGAGACATCACTATGGACAAGAGAAAAGGTATGGATGTGTCGTGATGGATCAATAGAGCTGGCATGGTGGCTTGAGTTGACATACTGAACCCATACCGACCAGAGTCCTTATTATTGTGTAATTGTGGTATGTAAGCATGGTAAGGTAGGTATCAAAGAGTAGCATTCGGCCTTGGGGCACTAGAGCTAGATTAGACTAGCTCTCTTACATAATCACCACATGCGCCAAAGACCCTAACCCTAACGCTCATAAACATCCCACACCTCATTAAAAAAGAGTACTGCATATGAGCACAAGACTATTGCCTATTGCTCTCAACGCAAGACACGTGTGTCACTACCATGAACCAAGATTCTGCTGTCTACGCTCCTTTGTCTCCCAAGATCGAACGCACATATTTATCTATGTGTGCACGAAGCTGAACTTTTGAGATGCTGACAGCCATACCGAGCTCGTACGAGTACCATTCATCTCGAAGTACTTTTGTTGCTTAAATGAATGCAGGTCGCAAGCCCCCTTTTGCCCTCACCCCTAATTGAACCTCTGTGCTGATCGCATAACACAAACCCGGCCGAAGAGCAGGTACTTTGTACTTCTACTCCGTACGAAGTACAGTACCATTAACCAACTTGGCATTGCCCTGCATGATTAGCCAAGATTGATTCCATTACTCCAAGTCAATGCAGGATGACGGAGTAATGCATTACTACGCTTAATAAACGATGCACAACGTCTGAGCGATATGTACCTTCATCACTTTATTCACTTCGCACCCCTTTAACTTTTTGTCCTCGCTTTGCGCCCTCGTCTCCACTGCTCCTTGGCGGAGTCGGTACCAATAACAGCAGACTTCGGAATTGAGCTATTATCCGCTTCAATGTACGGATGATAATGAAGATACCATCCCACCGAAACGGCCACATACCGCCCCGCTCTACGCCAGAACCACACAACCTCGCCTACCAATCTGTCTTGCGAATAACATGACTCCATGCCTTCTTTCTCTCAGCGGACGCTTTATCTCTCTCTCTCGGCCATTGTCCTCGTCTTCCTCACCGCCCTCACACTCACTCCGCGCCCTAACCTAGACACTCTATCAATCCCCTCGCCTTTCGCCCAATCTCACGACCAATCACCTCGTCCATGCTCTCACCTTCCCCAGCAACAAGGACCTCCCTCCCACCACGATCAGCAGCAACAACAAGAACAACAACCTACATGGCTCCTAGCAACCATATCCGCCTACCCTTCCCAGCGCCGCCGCAACATCATCCGCGCCACCTGGCAAACCCTCTACCCCAACCTCGCCTTCGACACCCGCTTCGTCATCGCTAAACCCTCACCGCTATGGCAACCGCTCATCAAGCACGAAAACGACACCTATGGCGATTTGATCGTCTTGGAAAACCTGGAAGAAAGCGCAAAGGTCGCTAATACCCTCAAGAGCGTCGAGTTCCTGAAGCTCGTGGTTGATAATAGTGAGGCGTTGGGGGCTCATAATGCGCCGTGGCAATTCGTGTCTAAAATCGACGATGATAGCTTTCTCGACACTGAGCGCTTCTATAAGGAATTCATCGTCCCGCGCTTACATCCTATGCAACGCTCTGCTGCTCCTACTACTAATGATGAGACCAATCACAACCATAACGAAAGCAACAACGGCACCCTCATCGCCCGCCGCCTCATCCGCCCCGACCGCCCCTTCAGCACCCCCGGCGGCCAATTCTACACCCTCTCCTGGGACCTCGTCCGTCTCATCGCCTCCACCCACACCGCGAACCCCATCTCCGACCTCGCGGAGGACGTGCTCATAGGCAGACTGCTCTACGAGGCAAAAGCCAACTTCGATTTCGTGGAGTTGGATGATACGAGGGCGTTTGATGTGTCGGAGGATGGGCGGGGGCGGTTGAGTAAGGGCGATAATGTGGAGGTGGGACCGATGGATGAGAGGGCGGTTAATCCGCATAAGATGAAGGATGATGAGATGTATTTGAGGGTTGCGGGGTTGTTCGGTGAGGAGGGGTTTATTGGGGGGGAGGGGCGATGGGTGGGAGGGTGATTGGGGTGGAGCAGATACGGTAGAGGAGTGATTGTATGCTTGGAAGTTCTGAGATGGGTAATGCTCATCCCCCGAGACCATATAGACTTCAATGACACTTAGATATGCTGCCTCTTGCGGTTTTGCCCTCAGTCATAGTGGACCTGACATTCCATCACCACTCCCATTCTCCGGCTACAATGCTCCTGCGCTTGGCTGTAATGGCCAACCCTTCCCTCTATACCGTGTCAAATGTAATACTCCTGTCCCCACCCTCATACCCCATTCGTGACTTGATGCTCCCAATCACCGGCTTTCAGAACCTCAGCACACACCGTGATATAGCGACGTCCCTTCCACATATTTGACAGCATGCCACGAACTTCGTAACGCCATGCGCCGGAGTAGTGCGGGCTCCTTTGCTGTAAGCTTGGCTTTCTCATATATTCATCCCTGCTCTTTAACCACCTCCGCGCGCGCATCGTGTATTGCTCTTTCTCTCCTTGAGCAATTGGTCTCCTGCTCTTCGGGGCTTGCTGCCACATTCCGCCGTTCTGCGGTCTGGGTACGGCGATAGCTGGCTCTGGGCGCAAGTCATGAGCCTTAGTCAGGCAGGCAGTGCCAATTGTAGAGCCAAAGGGACGTGAAGCAGGCGACCTTAGCGAAGGTATAGCTTCTCGCGGTAAGCTGGTAAGGACTGTAGAGCATACTGCGGCTGTGCGTGACTGGGAAGATGGCTTTGAGATGGTGGCGGTGGTGATCGGCTCTACTGTGCGGACCAGAGCGCTTAAGTAGTGGCAGGCTTGTGGTCCAGTATGCATCGATGAAGAGGGAGCAGAGGGTAGGAGGGTACGGGAAGGAAGGTGTGTGGAGGGTTAGAGGGGTTTGTTTCTGAGGGCCAATCCTTGAAGACAATGGTTTTGGTGGGTAGCCACGGGAGGTATTCGTTTAATTAGTGGAATAGCAGATTTCTAAGGTAGGAGGCCGTGAGGGTTGCTCGGGCCTGACATCAAGCGGGTGTGAGTTGAGCGGGCGTCGGAACTTGTGGCTATGACCTCCTCTTTCTTATCTCCCTTCTTGTGGTCTTTGTGTATGTACCCGTAATTCGTGCGGTAGCTGTGGGAGGGTGTGGCGCGCTTGCTCTTCCAGCATTTCTACCAGGAATTTGGCGTCCTCATGGTCGGTCGTCATTGTAGTTTCATCCTAGCCGGCTTACGAGGCTGGACAAATAGGTGGATTAGATGCACTGAAGGATGAATTCAGTAAAAGCACAGGACTGAATCAGCGCTTTCCCAAGCGACCAACGTACGACTTTGGCCCTTCAAGCACGGACCAGTATGAGACCACCATGATGCCGAGACATCGTCGTAGGAGAGATTGTCAGAACTCGGGTTATTTACGCTGTCCGCGAGGATTGCTGAAGACCTTCAAGTAGCCCCATCCCGATCTGGGGCATCCCTATCGACGGCTGGAAAGGAATTGAGAAGTATGGGCTTGCCCATTGATATCAATGCGTGGATAGGGCAAATGCCAGAGCATGTGCAGAAGCGAAGGATATGGCGTTGCCAATCTTACGAGGTAATTACGGCTAGTATTAGTACCAAAAATAGCCGTATTTTATTTCGCAAGACCAGCAGCTCATTTTTACCTGTCCCTGAATTTGAAGACCAACGGCCTTTTCCTTTCACTCATATGCTGTGTCTCCAATCAGATTGCTCGCCATCTCTAGCACTTCGGTTCTCTAGGTAGACTCTACTAATTTCCGAACAGGATTTCTCATCGACCTCCGGCTTCCCCTTTTGCTCTGTTCGGGTAGCGCTGTTGATTCTGTGGGGGCCAGCATGATAGTGGTCTTAAAGAAAAGTGTTCGTTTATACGCCAAGTCCTGGAAGTACGTAAAGGCCTTTGCTAGCCTGACTAGCAGTCTAGCTGGGTCAAAGAGGGTGCCGTGAACACGACTGAGGAAATTCCTTTGGAGTTGGATCTTCTTGCGCCCTAGAAATATCTTTTGCGATCTTTGAGTGTTCGTTGGGGAATGTAGTAAGACGCTAGGGAGGTGTTATCTTAATTTTAATCCTAAGACGAATCCCTGTATCGTAGTCCCCACTCACCGTCTTTGCAAGAAGCCACCATTTCTTCTAGTGCTTACGATATGTTCACCTCCGATCAGAGGAATCATCGCTATCTTCCTTGGTTTATACGATGGCCGGCTTGGCCACTAGGTGATGTTGGCGATAGTCTCTTAAACTCTGTGACACATGAACCTGGTCTTTGCGAAAGGCAGTTATACCCTTCGGCAGCAGACCCTGTTTCTCCATTTCTGCAGCCACTGCCTCCACAAAATTCGCCATTGCTGAAGCCCGATACGCTCTGCTGCAGCGACGCCTTACTAACGTCTTGAGGAAGATAGAGCCTTGAGGCTCGGGAACGCTATACCGCAACTGTGGAATGGACCCATGTGCGTCTAGAAGCGTCTGGAGATTGTAGACCGAGGAGCCAGTGAGGATACTTCCCGCAGCGTTCATGACGGTAGCAAACGTAGGTTTCGACGGACGGATTGGGGCTGCACAAGATCTTTGAAGGTTCGTAGAATGACACTCTTAATGAGGGTAGAGAAATAGAATGGTGTATGTGAATGAGGAGAAAAGGCCTCATGGTATCGCGGTTACATGAATACTGGGCTACCGATGTCAACCGGATGTCCAGCATTGTACTTTACCGTGCGGAGATTACTATAGGGAGGATAAATTGATTCGTGATGTATCCGGTAGATGGCTGCACGTCTGGTTGGCTGGCATCGTACAGCTATCCTGGTTGACTTGCAGAGAAGTAGGACACTTGATATGACGAAAAGCGGCTGGTGCGAGAGCCGCTGATATTGTTCTGGGAACATTGACGTTCGGTTTCGCCCGGTTAAGAGAACCGGAGGAGCGAGAATAGAGGTATGAGGATATGTCCTCAAAATTAAATTGGTGAGACGGCCTTTCCTTTTTTTCTTGCCATTTTTTGTTTGTATGGTAAGAAGTCTCGGAAATCAATTGCCGCTTCGCTAGTTCACGTGTTCATCAAATACTTTCCAGAAATTCTATGGACTTGACCAAACTTTTGTGCTAATCGGGATGCGATTGAAGAGGACTGACTCGCGATGGACGATTCTGCTGTCGGCGGTGCACGGCAAGTCATTACCATGACGTTCTACCTGGAATTCATACCAGTCGATCATTCTTGTCGTAAGGTCCCTAAAAGAGTCTGTCATAATAGTACAGCCTGTCACTCGTACTCAAAATGACCTCTGTCCTCACGTTTATACCCTGCTGAGGCAATTCAATAGCTTCGACGTCTGCTTGACTCTCGTCGACTCTGCCACCGCGAACAGACACATCATGACCCAAGGGCCGAAGGTCATCAGGTTCGTCAAGCTGACTGAAGGTGCCATCGCTTGGCCGACTCTTCGCGCTGTGCTTCGCGCTTTCCCACATTCGTCTCGAAGATGAGCCGCTGGATGAATGCATTTTTTGTGTGATCAAGGGTGCATCGGCGAAACGTTGGCCGGCTACACTGACGAGCGGTCGAAGACTGGGTATATAGGCACAGATGATGGCTATATTGGGCTCCAGTTCGGACCAAATGCCTGAGTTGATGTAGTCCCCTAACGGCTTAGTCAGTTGTGCATAAACGAGATGGATCAAGGTGTATACTTACATGTGACGTCTTGGTGCTCAAGCCTGGAGAGAACGATTACCCAGATGATGCTCACCAGGACGACACTACATCAATGTCAGCTACGTTTGGAAAATCAAATGGACCCTCGAGACATACAAGCCAGCCAAGGTGAAAAGAGCCGTTAAGACAAGCTGTTGCTTGAGAGTCGTACGAAGACGCCACAAAAGTGGTATCGGCTGCCCAGGTATTGGTTATTGTTCTGTCTTAAGGTGAGACAATCGGAGGACATACGAGCACGAATATCACAAAATTCAGAACGACGTTGGCAGAACCGCTGCCGATGAAGAAAGCATCGACATTGAAGCAGTGACCTTGAACGCCGATCTCGACACGATCCCAGGCGTAGTGAATAGGTTGACTGGGCGTCTTAGCTGGTATACTGACAGAGGGATAACAATCCAAAATACCATTGAAATATAATGGAGAGTTCGACTGAGACCATGTAGACTAGCGAAACTACTCCGACCCATACAAAGACTCGTCGGAATTCAAGGATTGGGAAGATACGGTAGTAGAATGCTAGTCTAACAGTTTCGATTGGCCATTTAGCTTACGACTTCACAAAAGACATGGAATAAAACGTACATAGCAATCTTCGAGAGACTTGTTGCAATATGAAAGAAGATCTCGAAAACGAATAGACTCTTCAGCCACAACCTCGTTTTGACAATACGATCGGCTGGGGCGAATATATAGATATGTCTTCCGAACCCATCGGGGAGCTCTGCAATCTTGATCAGCGAGTGCGTGGTTGTCCTGAGTTAGAAACCACAGCTTACTTATCAAAAACATTATACAGCATACGTTCGAGAAGACCTAGATGCGTCAGCTATGTAGAAACGCGTTACTCGAGCATTGAATTACTAGGGCTAAGACGGTAAATAGGTCATCCCACTGATCAGATTGGACATGTCAGCAACCGGAATCCAAACCGGACCTGCGGAGAGATAGAGTACGCAAGAGCTCACCCAGTATCCTGCTCTCGAGAGTTTTCGAGATAGGAGGCGTAGGAAGACGAAAATAATGGAGAGTGAGAGGATTGCCACAGAGCTTCCGATGATCCTGCCCCGCTGGTCTGCGTAAAGGTCAAAACCAGGTGTTCCGTTGTGAGGCTGGTCAGTAGACATGACGCATAAAGACTGAGAGAATCTTGCCAATTGTTTGGCTATAGGGGATCTGGCGCATGTATGTAAAGCGTTGGCGCGCGTAAAGGAAACGCAAAGATGAGACCAGATAAATGAAGCTCACAAAGTTAGAACAGCGAAAGCTGAAAGATCCTTCAGCTGGAAGCTGATAAGCCATGGCTACGGCGCTGTCAGCCTGGGTCGATCTTGTAGCTGTCATCATGGCTAGTATTCAAGGTCTGGCCTTGATTACCCAGAAAGCTGACTAGATGCTCTAACCTAAATAGCTTAGTTTTATGCACCCTTCGCTGCCGGGGAAATTACCGATATCAGGCTGACAGCTTTAGGCGAGGAAGATAAGCAAGAGATAAGTTCTGAGAGGGTTACAGACCTTGTTTTTTTCTTCTAATTAAGTCCTCCCCCTTTCCTTTAGCTCCCATATACAGTCTGGCCGGTGGGGGTTGAATCTGGTTTTTTCTCCATTAATGTTCACTATTATGCTGTCAGAGAAAGCCCATGCGTACACCTGCAGTAATGTGGCGGGGGCAGGTTGAATGCAACAGTAAATGTCGGTGAGTGTCTGAAGTTAGGCTCATTGAGGACTGGTACCTGGATTTCATCCGGGGTCAAAGATCTAGCTGACTGCTTTTCCTAGCCCGCTCTAGACAACGGACAAATAAAACAGCCCGATCACGGTCAGCATAACACGAGCTTACAGTCGATCAAACACGGCGCGGCTGACCTGTGGATTGCTCTGCGAAATACTGATATATCTGCAGGTCTTCAATTTCCATGTCCGCATGCAGTTCTCGTGGTTAATTTTTTAGGTCCGCCGTTGCAGAGTCTTTGTCCCCTACTGCAATGGCACAGACTTCAGAAATAATTAGAGAGCTAGCGGGAGCATTGCTTGCGAATGCCTAAGACTATTTATATGGCAGTACAGATAGCACAGAATAAACCGAAATCAGCGGAATCTCTCGTGGCGACCCTTGATCTGATCCAGTACAATAACTGGAAATGGAAACAGCGTGCTAATGAACACCAGTTGAACCACCGTTTGAACAGTTCTCAGCAGTACTACCGTACAAGCGATGCATAATAGAATAGAAGCTACGCAGGAATAGTGCGCCTTAACGAATCGGGTGACCGCCCTCCAATTCCGCGTCTAATCGACCGACAGGCAGTTCGAGAGGTTTTTGATATGCGTCCATTTCTCCCCTCGTTCTTGCATCGCTCACAAGTGGAGCCGGCTTCTGAGACATTCCATGGGACCTTCTGCGATCGGGCATCTTCTTCTTCCTCACCCAGTACAGAAAGCCAACGAGGCATATCGCCGCGATGCCGAATGTTATGCCAATCGATAGACCGATGACGGTTGCTGAGGAAGGACTTTGATGATATGTTATCTGCGCTGTTATAGAAGCTGAAGCTGAAGCTGGCGTCGTGGCTGAAGTAGTTAAGGTTACGGTGGATGCGGCCGCCAGGCGACGAGATGGGTTGGATGTTGTCGATGTTCCCGTGGACGTTGAAGCTGACCTGAAGGTTGAAGTGGTCTTTGGCGTGTCGGTGGATCCCGCATGAGATCCCAACGAGGTGGTGGAAAGAGCTTGCTGATTCCAGGTCTCCGGAGAGATTTCCCCCACATGGTGAATTACGGTGAATAACGGACTGAGGTATTTTTGCTGACTTCCATCCTCGGAGTTGTAGTTGATGTTAAATTGGCCAAGGAAATCTAAGGTAGGACCAACGTCTAACGCGACGCTTTTTGACCCATTTGCCGGCACGGCTTCTATCATACTTGCTGAAAAGGTGGACCCTTCGTCAGCATTCCGTATTGGCCACTACTATCGGAACTGAATTGTAGCGACGGGCTTTGGAGGGACGGGATAATATGCAGTCATACTTATCGTCCATTTTGACTGGCCATTAAGAAGCCAGCACCATAGAGAAAAAACTACTTCGGTAGGGTAAGAATCATTGGTCACCCAAGAGGTGACCACAGTGTCACTGTAGTCGAATTGAAGATTGCTGTGCAGAGGAGGATAAGTAAAGCTCCCTGCTATTGCGTTCATTTTGATTAGGGAACGAGCTGGAATAGTAATGGACTCTTGGGTGGATATGTAATGAATCTCATGCAAGAACGGAGGTTATGCTGGTTGACGATGTTGTATGAATAATTCGCAAGAACTTCAGTCCACAGTGGCTAGTATAGGACGAGATGGAGAAGTGGTAGAGTCTTGTGTCGGTTCTCTCAAAAGCCTCAGGGCAGATGCCAAAAGATGAGAGTGCCATTCATCGCGAAATGATTCGTATTGCCAGGGTTGAGGCTGGCGCCTACCTGCTGACTGCATAGAATGAAACCCGAGGCGCTCTTCAGCCTTTTGATTGTAGCATAATGCTAAGCCCCTGAACGAACGAGGAGAAATAAATGAAGGGCTACATGCGAGCTATTAGGTCATTGTTGTCGTCTTATCTCTCAAAACAACCTAAATTCGAGGTAATAGTTCATCTGGGGTAGACTTTTTTCAGCACATCCGTTTCTAGCCCGGATAAGGTCTGTATATACTATGCATATAGATCTCTACCCCGAATAAGATCTATACATATACTCAATATATACATTCTATCTCTACAATATGCTAAGTATACGTTTAATTATTAGAATTACGATAGAGAGTCCCTTCGATAAGAGTTCTCGAAGAATAGTCGAAGACTAATTAGACTAGAGTTTAAATTAGAGAACTAAAAGTTTAATAAATTTATATTTCTATTAGTATATACTTAGTATAAATATTAGAATCTCGTTTCTATTTCGAGTAAAGTCTCTCTATATATAAAACGTATTCGCTTTATCTCGAGTAAGTTATATATACTTTATATATATCTATTTCGATTAAACTAATTTCTATTTCAATCGAACTACATATTTCCTAACTTCGTTATTTTAGCGAGACCTTATCGGCGTGTTCTAGTATACGTATATCGTGTTATCTCGAATTAGCGCTCGTTAATAAGTCTCTTCGAATTAGCGCTCGTTAATAAGTCTCTTCGAATTAGTCTATTAGTTTCGTAACTTAATAATAATAAATCGAAGCGTAAGATCTCGTAATTTTATTAATTTCGCGTAATTATCGCGAGTTATTAATATTAATTTTCATTTTAAATTTTATTAACATTATATAATAAGTTAAAAGAGAAATAAGTTCTAGATTTATAAAGTTTATTTAAGTAAGAAATTCACTAAGTTACTTTTAATTTCTTTCTATTAAGTAAAAAAAAGAAATAAACTATAATTTTAATATATATATTAATTTTATATTAAGTATATAATAAATATAATAGTTAATATACTTATATTATAAAAGAAGAAATTTATTATTAATAAATAAAGTTATTATTGTAATAAAATTAATATATTATTTTATCTTATAAATATTTATATTTAATAGTATATTTATATTTAATAGTATATTTATATTTAATAGTATATTTATATTTAATAGTATATTTATATTTATATATAGATTCTTCGAATCTAGACTAATACGTAACTGCTAGTTAACTAGATCGTCGTCGCTTTACTTCTACGCTAAAGTTCATTTCATCTCTATCTACTCTCTCACTACTCTGCTATTCTTCCTTACTATTTCTTTCTCCTTACTTTTTCGCTACTCTCTCGCTACTTCTCGTTACTTATTCGTATTATCTCTTAATTACTTTCTATTTTTAAAGCTACTTACTATTATTATTACGTTTTTAAAATTAAGCGTTCTTTAGCTCGAATTAACTTATATTATAAATAATTAATTATAGCTTTATTTATTATTTTTTATATTATATTTTACTTTTTCTTTCTTACTTTTATTCTTTATTTATATCAAATTACAATAAATTATTAATATATAATATATATTATTATTTACGTTCTAAGCTTTTATTTATTTTATAGTTTAATAATTAAAACACTTTTATTTATTATAATTCTCGTTTTAGTCTTTAACTTTAAGAGCGAAGATAAGAAAACTATAATCTAACTTTTTAATAATATAAATTAAATAATCTTAAGTCTTTAAACGAGATTAATATTAATAGCTATAAGATAATAATAGCTATAAGATATTAATATATATAAAATAATAATAGCTATAAAATATCTAATATCTAAATATCTTAAGTTTAAAACTTAAATTAATTATAAATAACTATTAATTTTTAAAATAAATAATTTCTAGTATATTTCTTTATCGCTATAAAGTATTATATAATATTAATTATATCTTATTAAAAGAATAGAAATTTTTAAAATAGATTTAAACTTAGTTTACTAGACTAGATACTATATAGTTAGATTAAATATTCTAGTATAATTAGTAGAGATATCTAATACCTTAAAAATCTCGCGTTATTTTCTTTTTCTTTAGTCGTACTTATATCTATTAATTCTCGTATTAGTATATAGCTACTACGTAGTATTATAAAAAGAGACCTTGCTATTTAATATCTATAAATAATAATCTATAAATATAATATATATATATATTTAATAAAAAATAAAGTATAGCGATTAATATAATAAAAAGAAAATAGTAATATATCGCGATTTAGAAGATAATAAGACACTCGAAGATATAGATAAAGAGAATATCGCTATTATTCTTAGAGTAAAGAAACGCGATAGCTTAGAAGAGAAACACGATGTAATTAGCATAGGTATAGAAACGAAAGACGACGCGTCGAAGAATATATAATTATTACTAGCGAAGTAGACGAAGATTATAAAGAAAATATTAAAAATATTTAAAGTTCTATTGAAAATAATATTAGAAGAGACTCGAATTTAATATTAAGCGAGTGTAAAGATTATATAACTATATATATAGAGTTAGAACGAAGAAATTTCGAAGCTATACGTAAAACTATAAAAAGCGAAAGCGCGATATATCGATCGTAGAGAAAAGAAGATATAAAGCTAGACTAGTATATCGACGAGTTAAGATAGCTCGATTAATAAATAAAGTTAAGAAAATTTATTTAAAACGTCTTAAGTAGTAGCACACTTCAACGCGATCGTCTAAGAAATTTAGTCTAAGAACTTTAGAAAATAGAGATAATTTCTAATAAAAATAAAGAATAAAAAGAAATAAAAAAGAATAGAAGAAACGATAGAGAAGATTCTAAAAGAGCTAAAGAATATATAATAATAGAAATAGAATATTACGTAATTGAAGTCTACACGCGAGCTTCGTAATAATAATCTTCTAGTATAGACGAAATAACGATAAAGACAAGATAAAGACTATCTACCAGAGGGAGATGTTTTTAGCCTAAAAACATTTCCAGGCTACTAAAAATCGACCTAAAAACATTTCAATT
>MU853210.1:0-36688 GCA_033085395.1 Xanthoparmelia taractica | reverse complement strand
TGAGAGTGTGAGTTGATGGCCAGGGCCCAAGCTCTTCTCAAATCCGCTTAATGCTTGTTGATACATCACCTCCGCCTTTGCGAGCATGCCATTCTTTTCGTAAACAAAGGCTAATCTCAGGACTTTTGAGAATGTCCTTCTATCCTCTCGGCCAAATATCTTCTCAAATCCACTTAGTGCTTGTTGATACATCTCCTCCGCCTCTGCGAGCTTGCCCTGTTGTTCGTAAACAACGCCTAAATCATTGGCTGCTGAGAGTGTGAGTTGATGGCCAGGGCCCAAGCTCTTCTCAAATCCGCTTAATGCTTGTTGATACATCACCTCCGCCTCTGCCAGTTTCCAATCATGTTTGTAGATAGAGGCTAAGCGGTGCATCACACGGAGTGTCTTTTCATGTTGAGGGCCTAATGTCTCCGTGTATCCCTTCAAAGCATGGTGACACAAAACTTCCGCGTCTGCCCAATGCTTTTGTGCATGATAAATCTGTGCCAGTTCATATATGCTCTGTAGTGTTTCTGGATGTTCTTCTCCAAGTAATTCTTTCCTAACTTCGATTACATGCTTTAGCAAAGGCGCCGCCTTCTCATACTCTTCTTGAAGACTGTATACTTCTGCCAGTTCGGCCATGCTCGTCAATGTGTCTTGATGCTCTGGTCCTAGCAGTCTTTGCCTATCGCTGACCTTCTTTTCACAAAGGGTTATCCTCTCGCGCGCCTTCTCCTCGTCTTCATCCTTCCGGTGTTCTTGCTTCCCATAGGAAGAGTCTATAACATCGATAGCAGCTAAGTGCTCGACCGGAGAAGCTGGTGGACCTTTTGACGATTCCGACCGATCATGAGATACTGCGGGGTGTACACTTTCGGCGCCCGAACTCGTTTCAGCATCCTGGTCCTCGCTGACGTCAGAGTCTTCCTCACCACCAGACAAGATGAACAAAGCAAGTTCTTGTAAATGACGAGCAAGGTGGCGGTCAATTGGTTTCCCAAACTCAATTTCTTCCTTGCACAGAGGACAGGTGGCAACCCCTTTTCTATCTTTCGGTGTACCGTCATCCATCATCACTGCTGGATGGACCATTTTTGAGTGATGTAGCCATTCATGTCTCGTAGAGTACAGCTTGTCCGGAGTCGTGCATGTTGGGGATATGCAAATGTATGGCTGAAGATCTTGGAAGACATGCTTGTTCCATGAGCGGGTTCCGTCGACTGTAATAACATAGAAGCAATAAGGGCACTCGAAAGGTACTCCTCCCAAAGAAGTTTTAGGAGGCCGAGGAATAGCCACATTCCCTCCACTAAGTAGCGTTGGCGCATAAGATGTCTGTGAAATACCCGTATTCGAGGACTTGTCGTCGAAATCGATGTTCCGCTGTTCGAAGTCTGTAGCAATAGTATCGGAGAGAATACTCTTAGTGCCTAGTGTCATGATTTCACGCTCGTTGGCATGCTGGAAATCACGAGCTCCCGGGTCAACTTCGCGAATGCCTTGCCTTAATTTGGTGGCATGCCTTTCGCGATATTTCAGATACTTGCGCCTACGTGTGATAGCCTTCCCGAGGCGTTTTGCAAGTGCATCGTCCGCTTTAGGGTGTTTTTCCCTAACGTGGTTGTAGTCGAATGGCTCAAAAGCGGCGACGTCAGCACGTTTTGACCCTAGATACACATCGTGCTGCGCAGGTTTGCGAACCAACATTGACATCTGAAAGAGACAGTTGATGTTGGTTGCAAGACTTTCCTGGAGCTCCTCGATCTCAGTCTTCGGGTCCCCCCCTCCCAAAACATCATCGGCAGCTTCGTCGTCATTGCTTTCTTCATCGTCGGCCAGCACATCCCTCGCATCCTGAAGTCTCCGAAGGAGGCCCTGAAGAAGCTTTATGATCTGCTCGCGAACGTGGGACGCATCTCTAAGCCGAAAATCTAAAGATGATTGACCGGTCTGGTGAGCGCCGATGTTCGCAGCCCATAGACGTAGGCGGCCCAATTCGTCTTCCCAAGCACTAGCAATAAGTCCGGCCGCATTCGCATCCTGAGGATATTTGATGTCCTCAATGAACTCATTGAACGACTTCAAACAGGCGATGATCGATGATGAAATCGATGTGGCCATGATCTAGGGTGCCAAAGGCCTGAAAGGTTGCTTCGCAGCAGTGTTGGCAATAATTCAAAGACCCCAACTGGTTCTCGCGGCCAAACTGCACCAACTACCAGACATACGAAACCAATTGTCAAAATGACAGTTCAACTCATACTGGAGCACTTTGGAAGCTATCAATCCACACGTGGGTCGATGAAAGAATCCGAACGCCAAGCCTAAGTCTTGGCTCTAAGTCAGCCCTACCTTATCTTGAATCTCAGCCCTAATTCAGCGTACCAATTAGTCAAACGTCAGTGGACCGGTACCAAACCCACACCAATTGCCGACTGTCAGACTTCAAACCGCACCGCGAACTGCTGGAGACCGATAGTCCATCCTTGACGGAATAGCCATTTGGCACACCGTCGTCAACACTGCTTCGCGGGTCAGCATCGGCGACCCTGTAGCTATCGCCCGAGCAGCCGAGGCTCTAAGCCCAAAGTTGCATATTCTGCTGCCAATCACCGGCTTCGAGGAAGCGCTGTGCTCACGTAAGCCAGCCTCGTCCAACTAACTCCGTGTACAATCCCTTACCTTTACTCCTAACAGCACATCGACCAACAGCCATGAGCGGGTTTGAAGTGGCAGGTATCACACTTGCAGTTTTTCCAATTCTGGTAGATGGCATGGTCCGCTTTGTAGATGGTGTACAAACCATCAAATATTGGCGAAGGTATCGCGTCAGACTTCAAGAATATGCCGACATCATAGGCACCCAAGGGGTATACTATCAGGACACGTTGGAAGAACTATTGACAGGCATTGTCTAATCAGAAGACGAGATAAAAGACCTCATGACCGAACCAAGAGGAGCTATTTGGAAGAAGCCTGAATATGGAGACAAGCTCAGACAACGTTTGGGCCGTTCTCATGCAGTGTATATGAGTATGTCGGATAAGATGGTGAATGCTCTATATTCAATGTGCGAGAAGCTGGGAATTGACTCCTCAGGCAAGGTGGGTACCAAATCTTACTTCCTTCGTTAATACGGCTGGGAGGCTAAGTATAAGTCTTCAATAGCTACTTCCAGATGATTATTCGAGAGTGGAACGTGAGATGAAAAGAATGAAAGTCACCCTTTCAAGGAACATCTACAAGGAAACCCTTGATGTGATTTACAAAGCCAACAAAGATCTTCGAGAGATTACCCATCAAAACATTTACTTGGAGCCTATCCGACAGAAGCGCCGGTTAAGGCGTCCATTAGCTCAGCTGAAGCTCATAAGAAAACATGCAGCAAGTCTATATCAGGTCCTCATCACCGGTAAAGCCTGGAAATGTAGCTGCAGAATGCTCCATATGGCTAGCCTGCGACTGGAACCAAGACCTGACGGATTGGAAGCAGTAAACGCGGACACTGCGCCGAAAGTCAGATTTCGAATCTTACTGTCTACCAGGCAAGGGGAGGAAAGTCCAGGGGTGACCTCTCAGTGGCAGGAAGTTGAGATTATACCATCGCTGGATCAGATAGTTGCTAGCGCCACCAGCTTCGGACCAGAAAATCCGTCTCGGGGTGTGAGGTTCGGTCCCGACCCGATTTCCCCTATGACAGTGGACTCCTTACAAGCAACTGCGATTGATTATGACTGCGAGTCAATCGCGGACATTTGCAGCACATTGTGTGCGAATCACGGGCCAATGAAAGCCATAGGATTCCTAGTAGATGAAGAGGACAACAAACACAAACATTATCTGTATCGAGCTAACACCACGATTGGTCCCGAGCCTCGATCAAAATCGCTTGATGAGCTCCTGAGCTGCTCTGGAAATGGACCACACAGCACCCCACTTTCGAGAAACGACCGCCTACGCATAGCAGTGACGCTTGCATCGAGTGTCCTTCAGCTGGATGGAACGTCATGTCTCAAACCACAGTGGAGTAGCAAAGACATATTCTTCCATGAGAAGAACAACCGAGCAAGTGACTCTGACTACGCGTATCCTTACATGTCATGGAAACTCTGCATGACCGATAATAACGTTCTTCGCTCTTTCGAATCATGTTTTCGTGGACCGTATCTGGTCCGCAGTGAAGTCCTCTTTGCCCTGGGTCTAACGCTGATCGAGCTCTGCTTCGGAAAAACGATAGCGGATATGCACATTCCAAAGGATGGAGATCGGGAAGAAGCGACCACGGAAATGAAGACCGCACACAGATTGTGTACTTTTGTTTATAGTGAGATGGGAACCTCGTACGGTGACGCAGTCTGGAGATGTCTGTATCAGCCATTCGATGTGCGGGACTTGAGCCTCGACAACGAGGAATTGCAACAGAAGGTCTTTGATGACATTGTTACTCCCCTCAATGATGACTGGCTCAATTTCAACGGAAGATCGAGGGTCAGATAGGAGGTATCTGCTCGTTATCTAGGATATTTGCCCGTCTTAGGTCGGATGCACTGGTCATTTCTACGATGAATTGCGACTGAACCCTTGTCTCATGCCAGAGGTATCGGACTGTCAGATAACCCCTCACGACTGGCTCTTGGGTGAGCGCCGTGGTAAAGAGCGTCCGTCGCATGATCATGGGCAACTACCCCTCCGTCCCACTTCGCGAGCAGACCGGGTCCAGAAAAAGGATAGCAATTCCCCCATCAATATTGTCAATCCATCGCGCCTCCAGCCTGAACTTCGACCCTTTTTTCAGCATTGTGGTTCCATTAATCTCTGAACACTCCCCTTCCCATCCTTTTCTTAGACGCTCGCTCAGCCTACAAAGCCCAATCCCTCTCGTATTCTCCCGCAACCTTTTGCTCGGTTTTCTACGGGTCACCTAAAGATCGCGGTTGTTAGGTGCGCGCAGTATAACGTCAGCCACATGTTTGAAAATGCGCGCTTTCCATTACAGCCACCTACAAATGCATCCCTGTCAATCGCTTAGTTCGGAGCGTTCTGCCGACACTAATGACCGAATATCGCGGATACCGACCGAGTACAGCAGATCCGCGTATGCGCCAACAGTACAAATGTACCCCCACTGCCTACCGCTCTGCAATGTTTCTCAAAATATTATTTTCTTCATTCACGCAAACATGATAACAAAATCTTTTCCCCTTTTTGCTCTAATAGTAACATGTCTCAGCCTCTCCTTACCCCTCAACGGCCCAACCCTAATAAGCCTTCCATCACGCAACAACACAATCCCGTCCTCATCACCACCACCAACCCCCATCCTCCGCGACTGGCCCCCCACCCCCTTCACCAGACATCTATCCTACGACACCAACATCGAAGTCCTCAACCGCAGACCCTCGCCCGCCTGGGACCCCACCTCCGAAATGGCCGTCCTCGAAGGCATCAGCCTCATCGGCGCCAAGGCCCGCTCCCGCAGCCGCCTGGCCACGATCGAGGACTTTAACGAGCAGAGCGGCCCCGTCCTGTTTCGCTTTCACGCGACGGAGGATCTGTTTTGCGGGGCGGATGTGGCCAAGGTACTGGATGTGCTGTGGCATATGACGAATTTGTATGGCAAGGGGGAGGTGTATGGGAGTTTGGTGAGGGTGGGGGTGCATACTGCGTATTTTGAGCTTGGGCTTAGGAAGGCGGAAGTGGTGAGGTGAAAAGGGGGGTTTTTTGGAGGGGGAAGTCACCACCGTATCGCATAGACGTCTCTTTATCTTGAAGCAGCTAAGGACGGTACTTCGCATGACGTATTTAAATTATATGGGTTGTCGAGGCGAGCTTCGACATCGCGTGATGGAGTGTTCTTTCTGTAGTGAGTATGTAGCCTACTTCTGTTGGGGACTGCCGTAAGGTTGATCGCTTCGAGATACTATATACTATTATCGTATCGATAACGTGATTGGTGTATCAGCGGCCGGGTTGTGCTTCGTAGTGCCCACGCCGCGAAAAGTCCCAAATGTAGTAGCCTTTGTGGGGGATGTTGTGGTAGTATACAGACTGTCGCCGTGTCAGTCTGCTAATTTGCCGCCGAGACCAGCCATTCTCGATGCTTGGATTGGTGGAAATCGTATCGTATCGTATCGTAATTAATTGGAGGGCAGGCGGCGCTAATACTAGTCAGCCTTACCTTCTGTATCCTTCTCGGGTATTTTAAAACTCGGCATTAGTCTCTATCTTCCGGTCGCGCTGGGATTGATTGGCACAGGCGACATCGCAAGTATTATGTGTTTCGTGTCTGCTACAAGAGCCCTCGAACTGCTCCTCCGCATGCTGGTTGTTGGTGTGTACCCTTCAAACTGTGTTTACAATCCTTCGAAAATGCCAACTCCTCAACGGGTCGTGGTGGTTGACGTCGAGTGACTCAAGAGCTTTGATATAGACTTGTTGCGTCTCTCGCAGGATTGAGGGGGGGGAGTCGTCCCGGTATCGTCCACGTATGTCACCCGAAGCCCACCGCATCTTCTTCTCCCAGGACCGGGGGTTGGGGGGGAAGCCGTCGCGGTCGGCAGAGACTTAAGACGGCTATGGATGTTTCTTAACTCAAAGACATATGCCTATTTGCTGTGGGTACGGGCGAGGATGCGGGCTTCTCCCCACCGCGACTGGTGGTGGTGGGGAGAAGCCCGCATCAATGTGGGGGCTGCAAACCAACTATCCATCTCTTCTGAGCACACTAACATTGCCAGTACGATGTTCACGAGGAGGAGTTCAAAGAGGTTTGCTACCTAATAAGATCTACATAAATCATATGCCATGCTCAAATATAACTTATGTGTAGATGCCCCCCTCTCAGACCTCTTGATCATGTATCTCGAATGTTGCTTGGAATGAACTGATAATGCATACCTACTATACCTGAGTACACAGTGAAAAGGTCTGATTGGCTACGGATGACAGTCTCCGATATCATATTAACTGGTTGCCTAATGACGTTCAATGCAACCCTGGTCACGGAATGGTTCACCGTTCTCTTGAAAATATGTTACATTAGCGCCTCAGCTGGTGTGTTTAAGGCCTCTTTCCAACCTTTCCATCCATCGTTTTTCTTCATTCCTTCGTTCTTTTTATACAGCAAGATTTCAATTTATCTCTATCATATTATCAAACCGTCAGCTCAATCACTCTTATCTCCATCACTGAGATCTTCTGTTCCTTTTCTTTTCTTTCAAGTGACGCCAGTTTAACATCGCCAGGGTTCAGTATTTGGAGTTGCCACCATCGTAAGATCGCCTTCTGGCCCGTACCCAACTCCTCATTACCTTGCGATCTCGCATCATATATCTTCTGACCCGGTCACCACCCTTCTTTACGCACAGCCCTTTGCATTTCTCAAACAGTTCGCTCGGCCTTGTCTGTCTTCCACAGTCCCACAGTTACCAGTCGACCTTCTTGTCACGCCAGTCAGGTCCTAACTCGGCTCTACCCACTTGCCCATATTCACAAGTATGTCTTTCAAGTGCAGAGCTCACAAGCCTTGTACCCGCTGACCATTGTTCGAATCAGTGGCTCCAAGTTCAGAAGAGATTGTGCTCTCGTGGCGCACACTCCCAACACCAACTGAGATACTCACCAGGATCCAAACCTTCCTCTTAAATCTCGACGCCAATGGTGAAGAGACCATCCAAATCGCCGAGACCACCGCTGCTAACGCCGTCCGCTGGCTTGACGTTACACATGCCCACGTGACGTATCCAGTCCTTGTTCGCTACAGCCAACCAGTCATGAGGCAGTTGCCGGCTAGCAGAGTAAGTGATTCGCACTGTCGACCATTCGGGTTGCTCATGCATCAGCAGACTGCCATTGCACGCATAATCGTCTTGCTTAGCTACCTTGTCCGGGTTATCACCGCTCGGGAAGCAATTAAAACCCGACAGGTCGTGTACACCGTCCTTCCAGGCATCAAAGCAAACGTCCCTGAGGACCTTGATTGACAAAATGTCCTTGACACTTGGCTTTCACTATTGGAGCCTCGCCCTTTAGTCGGAGGAAACCGGCAAAGTCGCTATCGGCCGAGGCATCAAGCTCACCTCGATCTCATAACCAACGTGGACCGAGCGGCCGAGCTGAAGGCTGAGAGCGGTCTTGATGCTGATTACAAGTCTCGTGACTGTCATGAACGCGTGGGCATGAACCAAACTCGCGTATGGGAAGTACCAAGCAAAGTCATGAAGGTTTTTAACCCACGGACCACCGGGATCAAAGTCGTTCTCGTGTTGGAGCATCGCAACATTGGAATCAGACATTCATGGCCCAGAGAAAATACTGAGAACGTACTCATTATCATATCTTCGTCAGCTCAAGGGTGTAAGTGATTAAAAACCCCGCGGTTGTCTTTTACCCTGTTGACAATTCGCAGCACTTTGGATTGTGCGTACTGTCTCAGAATCAGGAAGGGGGTATTGAAGCCTACCTTATCGACATCACAAGCAAAGCAAGCGGTCGGATCCCTCCCACAAAGCCTCTCCCCGCGGAACTGTGCGCTCAAGGTCGAAGGACATTGATTAAATCTCTCTTCATCCATCAGGAATACTTCAGCGCCCACACGCACCACACTGCTAATAGCGTCGCTCGGGGCTCCTGTTCGTACCTCACAGCAGGTAATTGATCTTGCTTCGGAGCAAATGGCTCATGGTGTGCATCGCTTCTAAGTCTAGGCGTCCGGTTCCATGAGCAGGGTATTATTGGCTCCACACACCCAGCTCTTACTCATAGTACTACATAGCTATTCATATAATAGCTGTGCCCTTGCTCTCGCTGATTGATAATGACTAAGTAGTATGTCGTTCCCGTTCCCTCACCCCCCAACCTGCTCTCCATCTCTGTGCCACGACACTCGTACCCTGTAATCACCGACAAGAGGAGTCTGATTGGCAAAGAGTTGGCCTACCAGTAGCTTGGAATGCTTCCCGTAACAAGACCACTACATTGCTCTGGTTGTTACCTCGTGCGACTTGTTCTGGTCTTTTCCCCGCTTTACTTAGCCTCGGTGCAGTTGATGGAAAACATTGCAGACAGGTCATATCATAGCATTAGAATCACAGATGGCGATCTTACACGTTCTAATTGTTGATGTGTGCATAGAATATGTAGCTGGACTGTGTGATCTCTATCTAATGAATGATGCAACTGCTAGGGCGCAACAGCTCGTACATGCACTATGGTCAGGAGCGATCGCTAGTGGTTATTGCTTGGGTTGTGATTCGTGCTGTTTGGAATGTTTGTGGGCATACAGTGGTCGTTCATTGAGTACACTAAGATGGGTATCCCATGCTCGAAGAGCTGAGACGCGATTTGGGAGAAAGGGGCCAGCCTCACAAGTTATCATCAGATCCATCTCATATCGTGGATGCGCAGCGTAAACACCTTGCTTTCCTTTGTCGTCACGAGCTCTTTACCCTCCCGAGTCCTCGTGCTGGAGCTTCCGTCCTCTTCCGTCGTTATTCTAATAACAGATTGCTCATTTTGGTTGAGGAGCTCGGCCTTGTATTTACGTGTTCCTCCAATAGGACCTGCACCGGACATTTCCACTCTGTGTATGCTGAAATCGCTTAGATCAAGTCTGTAAACGTCCGTCCGATCACGCGAAGCTTGGTTGGCGTAGTCGAGTCTGCCGATGATGAAGATAAATTCTTTGCCGGTTTTTGGATCTGCATAGTATTTAGACGTATGGAAGTCTGTTGGTGGGAAGACATCGATTGGATACCTGATTGTCGTGAGTCATGGCAGCGGAGTGAAAGAGATGTTGGCGGGACTTACCCATAGATCTTGATGCATTCTGGTGTGAGCAGTGGAAGTGGATCGCTCTTTCGCGGTGCATCGATGACTACTACATCTGCCGACCCGTACAGTCAGCGGGGCAAGGGTGACATAAGTGACAGGGGTGCCAGTGACTCGAACTCAGGGTGGGAATCGAGCACAGCGACTGAGCAGGTCGATCATAGTATCCTGTGGAACACTCACCATTGTAGATGCAGAAATCTGGATCGTAGCCATCCTCATGCTCGCCACCTATGCAGACGACGCGCCCGTCGGGACTCGGGAAGCTTTGTGTACGTAGCACCAAAACGACTGAAGCACCACACCGGGTCTTCCGAGGCTAAGAAAGGGTTTTCTGCGTTTCCAAAGACTATTCGAGCATTCCACGCCTGGAGACCCCCTGGGCCGACCTGGGAAATCCAGAATGGGTTGTTCATGACAGATGGGTTGGCTGTTCCCCGTACGTCGGCCTTTCGGTCAGCGACGAACTGGTCGCGAGTGATTTGGAACGACTCATTTGCTTCTCCATTGCGGTAGACCTTGAAAATGCACCGGGATATATCTCGGAGGCAGACATGGTGTCATTGGCTTCTGTGGTGGGACTTATAACGTCGTCTTCGTCTGGTTTGGTAGATTGTTGATGACTAAGGATCTTGCAGGGGACTTTAGCTGACTAAGCCGCCAGATATCTTTGCACGCCAAGGTACGGTTAATAATTTCCATCTCTCGTGGCTCCTTAAACCCAGCACGATTCTCGCTTCATCCCTAGCTGCAAGAATGTAGCAGGGACTATGGAGCAAGTTGGCAACATTTACATAAGCTCTGTGACATTTCACCAGTGACAGTGTCCGCTCATCTGTTAGCCCAGCCAGCCTCTCCGTCTTCAACTAGGCGGTCTGGCTAAGCTAGCAAGGCTGCTAACATGTAGCGACGGCGTCCCACATTAATCAGCAATGCTCTGAAAGGACTGCACCTCCACGACCAGATGAGCAGGGACAGCTGCTTGGGTCGAAGACTGCATTGATAGAACGACTGCCTCTGATTGGACGAAGTATTTGGAATGCGAAAACTCATGGCTGAACAGCTGCATGGCAATGCATTGATTCATGCAAGTCGTCGAATCCAAGGAAGGCAGGCGAACAACTCCGACACTATACAAGCCTATGACGGCATCCTGCATACTCGCAACTCCCAAGTCGTCCGGTCCAAGATCGATGTTCATTAAAAGACTCCATCCATTGAACTACACACTCGCGTACCCATTACCCTGACGGCAATCACGATCATTCGCTATCATCCATCCCTGGTCATCGCTCTAAGCAAAGCTCTACGATGAAATATACAATCCTGCTGTCCATCCTTTGTGCTGCCACCCATGCTGCATTCACCGGCATCACCAGTACAACTGACGATATCCAGAATCCAGCCAGTAAGTTCACTATCCTTGTTTTCTTGGCTTCGACCTCATTTCGAACCCGAAATTGAATTCATGCAGCTACTCCTCTCACCCCACAACCTGCCACGGCCGCTCTAGGAGCCGTCACTGTAACTGTACTCCCGCCTCAAGTTGTCGTCGGCAATGCAACACTCACACGCAACGCGCCTGGCACCTCTATTGACGATACGCCCGTATCCCTTGGCTACACCGCCCTATACATCGGCACCAGCACCATTCCCTTCCCTACCTCCGGCTTAGCACCCCTTTACATAGTCGCTGGCCAAATCGCTGCAGCAGGACCAGCCGGTGTAGCCATTGCAGGAAGCACCATCTCCAACAATGGACCGGGCGTCACAGTATCTGGAACTCCAATTTCGCTAGGCTCATATGGCTTGGTGATTGGTGGTATGACCACATTTGCGATACCGACGGTTCAGCCTTTGCAGTCTGTTTTTGATGTTGGCGGCCAGTCGGTAACCGAAAAGTATGGGCGGATTGTTTTCTCAAGCACCCAGGCTGTTGCGAATATATCGGTTGCCGCGACAGGGGCCACAGGTGGGCCGATGCCGACCGGTAGTACTCAGCCATTCGTGGGGGCTGCTGTCAAAACGAAAGGTCACTCTAAAGTGGCATTAGCAGTACTCGGTGCCTTTGCTCTCATTATTTCGTAGAGAAGACAACAGCGCAGAGCATTAAGAGTCTCTCTTGGATTAGAAAGAAGCTACACCAATGATAGTTGTTTGAAACCGAGCGAAGATTTCTCATTTCTGAATCCGAAAGCCTTCTGAGTATCATCCATCTATCCGTACCCTTTTAGTCTCCATTCTCAACCACTAATTGATACTTCCCTAACCTTCTTACCTCCTCTCTTCTCTCTTTCCCCCCCCCCCCCCTTCCTCTTCCCCTCTCCTCTCCACCCCCATCCCCCTCATCGCCCTACATACCGCCACAACGCACCATCATATCCCTTTTCGCCCAGCAACCACCAAACCCAAAACCCCGTCTCCGTGATCAGCAACACAAAGCTCGGCCTCCCCATTATCGAAAGGCATGCGAAGAACCTCCCAGACCCCAGCCACGATATTAATAGCAACCATGCATATACATACTACCATCTGTCAGGGGGAATCAAACACATACATACATCACGGAAATTTCCTTATATTCGAACATCCATCCCATCCTCCCCAAACTCGTCCAAAACTTAAGTCTCGCCCAACTCTTTTCCTCTTCCTATCATACTGTATCATACTCCCCGCTTAGCCATATCGAGGAAGGCGGAAAGGGAGGGTCTAGAAGTAGTTTTGTGAAAAGTGCCTCCTGGCGCAAACTGTGTTCCGACCGTCGGTTTCAGCCGTGTTTCAGTTGCACGGCGCGGTTGTCTTGGCGGGGTGGGTGGGTGGGCGATCGCTTGAGCGGGGCGGGTACGGCGGGTTGGTGATGCGAAGGGAGGTGAAACTACTTGGCACCTTGAAAAAAAGGGGAGGTCGACACACCTATAAAGGTAATATGATAACGATTATGGGTTCAAGCTTGGTCGGGATCAGGTTGAGAAAGGGGTTTGGGCGGCGGTCGGCAGAATCGTCTACAACAAGTAGCTCGATTTCTCATGATATCGATGTAATATATACATACGTACACCGAAAGCTTTTTCTTTTTGATCTTTTTCTCCTTTCCTTTCATACTCCTCTTCTCCCAAACTAAAAGTCCCATCGCCCAGCAACATGGAGAGCGAGAACGACGTACCGCAACCTTCGAGCAAGCACGGCCTTCTCGCCGCCCCCAACCACCCCACCACCCACGATCCTCGCACCCTCCACCTCAAGAAGATACTCGTCACCCTGCTCCCTACCCCGCTCCAACGCCGGATCTTGCCCTCCCAATCCCAATCCAAACCCACCCGTCTCCACCCAACCGCCTACCTCGACGGCCTCCGCGGTCTCGCCTCCCTGTCCGTCTGCCTCCTCCACTACACCTCCAACTTCGCGCCCCGCCTCAACGCCCCTTACGGCATCGCCGACGACAAAATGCACTCCTCGCCCCTCCAACTACCCTTCGTCCGCGTAATCTACACCGGCCGGCCCTTCGTGCACGTCTTCTTCGTAATATCCGGCTTCGTCCTCTCACTCAAACCGCTCAAACTAGCCCGCGCGCACAAATACGCAGATCTGCACGCGACGCTCTCGTCGTCTGTGTTTCGGCGCGGGCTACGGCTCTATTTGCCCTGCGTGGCGTCGACGTTTGTGAGTTTCTGGTTCATGCATAATAGCTGGGGTTTCCCGCCGTTTGTCGAGGGCGGGTTTTGGCCCGAGCTGAGGCACTGTTTGCGCGAGATTGGGGTGTTTGTGTCGCAGCCGTGGGATTGGGATCAGAGGGCGGGTCCGCCGTATGATGGGCATTTGTGGACGATTCCGATTGAGTTTGCCATGTCGATGGTTCTGTTCGTGACGGTTATGGGGTTGTCGAGGTGTAAGGCGTGGGTGAGAGTTGCGGGGACGGCGGGTTTGATTTGGTATACGCTACTGTGCAAGCATTGGGCGCCCGCTGAGTTTCTGGGCGGGGCTCTGATTGCGGAGTTTGGGCTGATCCAGGAGGAGTACAAGAACGCGCAGGCTGGGGCACTGGAGTCAGCGAGCGACTTGGAGAAGAACAGCGATGACTTCAGCATCAATCTCCCGTCTTCGGTCAAGCGTGCGATCGGCAAGACTTGGAGATTCTTCTGGTGGGGTATGCTAGTATTAGCGCTCTACATCTGCGGCTGGCCTGTAAATAACGCGCACGAAGTCCCTCTCTTTCGCTGGCTGCAGCAGAGATCGCCGGATAATCCCTGTCCTGACACCTTCTGGTTCATACCGGTAGCTTTCTTAATCGTGGGCGCATGCCATCAGTTGGCTCCATTGCAGAAGATCTTGACCACGCCGTTCGTCCAGTACTGGGCCTCGATATCCTATGCGCTCTATCTGATGCACGGGCCCGTGATGCACGCCGTCGACTTCACCATGGAGCCCGTTTTCCGCTTGAATGGCGGCAGGGACGCCGCTGGGTTTTGGGGCTATCATTTTCAGTGGTTGGCTGGGCTTGTGCTGACGGGTATACCTATTGTGTGGGCGTCGGATTTTTTTTGGAGGTTTGTGGATCAGCCGTGCGTAGACTTTGCGAGATGGCTCGATCAAAAATGTACCGATAAGCAGGATTGATTGAGGGTTTTGTGTTGTATTGGATCGGCATTCATAGAGGTGGGCATGTATATCCGTACTAAGTGAGCTTTCGATGTGTTTCGCTCGACCACCCGTGTATCGAAGAGGTTCCAACAGTCGGGCGGAACTGCTACATATACCTAGTCATCCATTCGACGCTTGGCCATGCAAAGCCAACTTGGCCTTCTTCAACAGACTTCATGTGTAGAGGTACCCCTACATCATCGCCTATTCAAGATCGATGCCCCGTTCTTTGACCTCCTCTTTCATGGGATGCATGGCGCCCGCGCACGCACGATGGGTGGTTGATATCCTCTTTGTGCAAGGTTGATAGATAGAGGCACGCCAAGAGATCCTCCTAGACGAGGCATTCGTAGCCAGAGTGGAAGGGGGGCGTGCTGGCACCACTCCCAGAGCAGCAGCGGCTGGGTCGTTCGAAAACGTATCAGTCGACTCCCAGCGTATATATGCACTGTCCCAAAATCACCCAGCGCCTTGTGACTGACTACCCAGTCGCCAATACGGTTGGTATCTTCTACTGACTACTGCTCAACACCTTTGAGAGAATCCCAACTATTTCTACGTCCTGCTTGGAGCAAATAAGTAACTGCGTAGCTCCGCCTTCATCGACAAGGCCCTTGAACCCGGTCAGACAATTAACTCCCATCTTCTGCTCTCAGCATTCGATAACAGCTACCCCAAGCCGGCTGCAGCCGGGGCCCCGAGACTATCCGACAACAACGATCCCCCTCTTTTCTTTCTGTGTTGACGGACTTGGATCGTGAACGCCGCAGAACCACATCCAAAGTCTCGGAGATACGTCGACTGGTGTCGATACAGATGGCCAAGTGCACAAGTCGGAGGAGGTATACCCACTAGGGTTCTTCGATGCCAGGTGCAATGATTGGCCCAACTAGAGGAAACTACTGGCACTATTGCTTGTGGCGGTGCTTGTTTTGGTGGTCAAGGGCATCTTGGAGGCAATAGATGTTGGTGTAATGAGCATTTAACAAGGAGGGACGTACTTTGTCAACGCGGAATTGGAGTATGTTGTTTAGGAAACAATTTGATATAGACATAGGAATATAAGGTAGCTTGAGACCATTTGTCCAATAGCAATAGAAACCGTCAATTTCTGGATCGAGACTAGTAATTTTGCTCCCACCCTGACGCTGTATTGTTCCAGTACCAATTCCGATCTCCCTTGCGTAAGAAATCCTACTCTTTGATGTCCATATCTAAAAATCTGAAAGCCAGATGCTCAAAGCCAATGATTGAAGCCCTTATCCACAACGCCAAAAGAATCCTTGACACATCTGCTGTAGAAGACCTAGTCTGCATCTTACATAGGACACAGAGAGCAGGCGCAACGTCCACAGCGATTGTTTCTTGCCAGTTTAGGAATTGATCAGATAGGCCAAGCACCAGGCATTCGGTCCCGCTCCTTCAGTCCTTGAGCACGGGCCGCTTTCTTCGATTTCTTCTCCAGACGCCTGTTGGCACGTTTTTGGACACGCTCATTGAGCAGCTGCCACTCCCGAAAGCTGTCATCGTCGCAGACAACAAAGTATGGAGACCGCCCCGGACACCACAAGGGCCACGAGGTTTCCCATCCATTCCACGAGCGTGTAAAATAGCAACGTAGAATATCCATGTGTTTGAATTCTTCCTGTACGAGATAGATGGAAGAGTTGGGATCAATCCACCAATCCCAGGAGACGGAAGGGTTGCTGCCCCAGTGGAATAGTAGCCTGCGCGGAGTTTTATATCTTATATGACCTGTAAAAGGTAACTGAGAATCAGTAATTCTCCTTCAAAACGATCTTGAGCCATTGAATAGATTCGAAGCAAGATGGTGGAGTGTGCCTAATTTAAGTCTCGCAAGCCTTCTTGCTATGTTTCATTGAAGAAATATGTGCCAGATCACCTACACTCAGAAGGAATAGTCAATTGCATCTGTTGCACATGTAACGCAAACTCTTCCTTGAGATAGGCTACTACATCATATCCGTCGCTCGATAGAATCTGCAACCAGCGATTTGCAATCGCCTCTCCTTCAGATGGTGTATCAGTCTCCAGGAATAGCTCGTCAAGTGGAGTCCCAAATTCTAACGCTTTGCACGGGTAATGGCTGAGAAAGTTATTCAATTCTTGGATTCCCGATTTTCTTGGCACTGGCGAATGGAGACTTGAGTTTTTACGAAGGAGAAGCCGAAGGAACCTGTCCCATTGCGAAAAGCCTTCGCCGAATGCTCGCAATGCTGTAGCTAGAATGGGGAAGACGTCCTCGCCATCAGAAATGTCGGACCTGGTTTGGATCAGGTCTTGTGAGAACATGTACTCTGCAGTTTCCACCGACCCATGGAAGCGCATCCAGAACAGATATACGTCCCGTGAAGAGATGCAATTTTGAGATTGCACCAGAAGCCTTAGGGTATCTAACAACCTCTCTCTGCCTTCAACGAATGGTAAGTCTACCCAGATCATCGCTTTGCTAGATGCATAGTTTAGATGTGTTGAGATGGTCTTCACGGATGTATCTGTTTGCTACTTACCGGCCGTATAGATCCTCATGGTTCGGATCTACGCCGAGCTGGAGTAATAAAGCACACACATCTGCACGTCGTCCAAGCGCCGCGTACTGAACTTCAGTCAGGAAGAATTCGTGCATTCTACTAAGCTAGCAGCGAACTCACATGCAGTAAAGTCCAACCATATTCGTCCAATACAAATGGAGAGACGGTACCGTTACTCAGCGCAACCTGCAGGCCTGGTATATCACCTTGCTTACATAAGTCAAAAATTGGGGCTCCATATGCCAGGATGGGATACGTGTTCAACGTCCTCGGGATTTGGCCGAAAGAGTTCAGAAATCGTAGCTCGAAGGTCTTACGCAAAAAGGTTGGCGTTATTCTGAGAGTCTTCTCTTCAGATGCGGCTCTTTTCTCAGGTGCGCGGTTTTTTGATGGGCTTAGTGAAATTGACTTGAATAGGATATCGACCCTTCCGAAGAAACCGTGATAATAGACGCTGTTTGTCTCTTTAGTAGTAATACGACAGATATCCCTGTGATTGGAAATTGGTATTTGCACACTCTCGTATTGCGATACAGAGTTGGCAGCTTGTGCAAGTGATGATTGCTCTATATTTGTAGCTTATAAAGCACCAGAGCTTGAGATACTGATGGAATGCATTCTGTTCGATGATCAGTAGAAACCCGATGGTTTCTAGCTTGCAAAACATACTGCAACTGCCATGAGTTACTCAGCATAGCCGTCTGCAATCCAGCCTCGGCATCGCGGAGCTGAACTTGCATCTCTCGAATTATCTCTTTCTTCGGGACGAATTTCATAGCAGCCCACGACCTATGCACGCGGTTTGGATGGTCCATTGCTCTTTTAGCCTTGTGGATGACATCTTCAAGAGTCTTGATCCTTCTCTCGCAGTTTTCCAACGCATTTGTGATAAACACAGGCGATCCAGGTAGGCGTAGAACCAGATACTGTTGCTCAAGAAGATAGCGGACTTGCTTCAAGGTGCTGTTGAGTTGGTCCAAGATTTGACCTAATTTGGTGACCTCACTGGGCGCATCTTGCACACTCGTTAAGAACTTACTGATCTTTTCGCCCGTCTCCACGAGTTGTATGGCGAGCGAAACCACTGCAAATGCACTGGAAACGCCGTCCATTCCGGAGATTCTATCGTCGGTTGAACAGGAGAAGCGAGGCGCTGCAGACGGTCTTTTTACTTCAAGTCCTTACTGCCAAGTCCTGGGAAGCAAGCTGAGACTAGTGCACCAAGGATCAAAGCCGGTCCCTTCAGATATCGCAGCGGGCCTTCTAATATATATATTCGAGGTTCAGTTGACATAATGTCAGGTACAAGTCGAGCGAGTGTCGTCGAAATAAGGATATCATCGAGACGAGGCTGAGAGCTGAGGCTGATAGAGGACGAATCAGGCTGAACGCGGGCCCTGCATGTCATCACACCAATCAGTGCTAGACATATATCCTACCTCGGTTATGCACGGTACTCCGCATGATGTAGCGACTGATACGCTGCAATCTAAGGATTTCCTTTTGGATTAAATGCAGCGATAACAGCCCACGCACTTTTCCTCTCAAAGAAGAGGCTTTCTATTCTCATCCCGACGTCTCATAGCTCGAGCCGGTACTTGTAAATTTAACGCATGATGTTAGATTCCAGAAGGCCTGTGACAGCACGTTCGAGAACTGGTTACACTTGAACATGATATGCACGTCATCATCCTTGATTTTGCGAACGACGAGCACAAAGAACCTTGCTACTACTCGTAAGCGGTGTAAAGAAACAGTATTGAAACTTTGCTTCAACTAGCGTGTTCTGCTGCTAGGTGCTTCTCGGGCGTGCTTCAGGCTTTCGAGTCGCATCGGTATACTACGTCTTTTATCACCGCAACAGATCATTAGACATCGCAATCTTAGGAGTCCAGGTTCACAATGACTATATATTCAGTCTATATATCCAATCAAATAATAGAGATTGACTAATAAGTGGCAGATAGACGTTAAAATGGACCGTACATCATCGGGAATAGATCGCGTCGCCTGCAAAGACAGCACCTATTACGCCAGAACCTCTTTCTGCAAAGGTGCGGCTTTCTCCTTCTCCGTATACTCATCTGCACCATGGCCCCTAGCTTCCTCCCTACGCACCACAGCCGCCACAGCATCATCACCGGCTGCATCGTACAAATCCGAGTCATGCGCGACACCGAATTTGTGACCCAATTTCTCGGGTCCGGCGAGCGTCAGGATGATTACATAGGCGAACACACAGCCCATGAAGATGCAAATGACTTTCCCGTAGTTGTATCGCTTCGTCATAACACCCTTGGCGCTGACTATGGGCGAAAGTGGGAATCGTTCGCCGATTGTGCTTTCTATGGTTGATGACGCGGACGAGACAAGATTGCCAAGCTGATAGGATGTGCCCACGACGAAAGTACGGAAGGAGCCGGGGGACAGCTCCATGAGATGGATTGGAATGACGCCCCAAGCGCCTTGCACGCAGAATTGTTCAAAGAAAGCTGCGGCCATGATTTTATGGCTGCTAGTGAACGTATATGGGTAGAGCAAAGCGCCGCCAATTATGGAAATGAAGATGATGCTGAAACGGCGGCCAAAAATTTGGGAGGAGTAGCCAATGACTGTGCCACCTGTCATGGCGCCTAGATTGGCGACGACTTGGGTTACGGTGACCGCGTCCGGGGAGAATTTGAATTGATTTTGCAACATTAGAGGGTAAAGGTCCTGGGAGCCGTGGGACATGAAGTTGAAGCCAGCCATTAGGAGGACAAGGTAGGATAAGAGGATCCAGTGCTTTTTGAGCGCAACCCGGCCTTCGGCGAGGAAGGTACTGGTGAGATTGCCGCTGGCTTGGCGGACAGCGACTCGGTCTCTGAACGCTCTGGTCTCTGGTAGGCATAGACGGAAGATGATTATCAGGACTGGAGGGCAGGCTCCAAACCAGTACAAAGGGCGCCAGCCGTGAGACGTCGTATTGACTAGACCACGAGCGAAGGCTGTGGCGAGAAGATATCCGAACGCATAGCCTTGTTGCAACATGCCAGATATCAGACCTCGAGCCGCTTCTGGACAGTCTTCGAGAGCAGTGGCTGCTGCATTGCCGTAGAGCCCTCCCATTGCAATACCAAAGAGGGCGCGGCATGCGAGAAATTGTTTGTAGGTCTGGCAGAAGCCTGTGCCGAGCTCGAGGACGATGAATAGGATGTTGTTCACCACGAAGGGCCATTTGCGGCCGTACCTATCCGCAGCGATCCCTGTGTCAAATGTTAGCTCAACGCTCTGATGATCAGAGAACTAAATCATACCAAATAAGATACTACCCACTGATCGGAACATCAGCACTAGCGTGATGCCCCAGGTGATCTGGGTGTTCTTTTTATCGAACTGCTCTGCGAGTTCTGGCACGGTAAGAGAGACTGTGAAGAAGTCGAAGGCATCCCAGGTCCAGGCGAAAAAGCCGACAAGGAAAAACAACCATTGTTGGAGATTGAGCATAGCAACAAGCTTGAAGGGATTCGGGGCCTTTTTCATTGGCGGCTTCAAGGTGGACACGCGCGTAGCGATATATCTCCCGGCGGACATTTTTTGTCGTTTTGCTGTTTCGAAGGGAGGATCAGAGTCGCGCGACTCATCCCGTGGCTTGTCGTACTCCATTCTGAAGACGGGTAAGAAGAATGGAAGGCCCCAAGAGGTGGAGGAGGTAAAGAAAGTCAAGTAAGCTGCTGCTTTACTTTATGTACTTCTAACGGTCAGCTGCGGGGCACTCATGCAATGGCGGGGAAGCTAGACTGGATTAAGTTGTAGCTGCCGTTTAAGCTTCCTTACCTTCCATTGGAGCGAGAGGCCACCCATGGATAATGGAGCAATCAAATGGTCCCCGTCAGCAATATTCCTTTGAAAGCATATATACATGCATCGATAACCTCGAGCATCTGAACATTAAGTGTGCATTTGATGGACTTGAAGAAGACGAAAAGTCGTCGCAGCTCAAACGTCTCTTCACTCAATTGCTTCTTGCAGTGGAACATCCTTCAGAACACCTGCAGCAACTGGACGCCCATTTCTCGCAGTTACTGCCTGAAGCTCTCGAGCGACGACCAGGCTTGGTATCTCCGAGGACCACCACGAGTAACGAAAGCCTTACCCATAAGGCACAATGTCTACTGTCTCGTTTCCCAGAGGTGCCCCAGAAGCTTTTCCCATTACCGTTCACTAACTCTGGGCTCCTTACAAAACCTGGCACTATCTGGGATGGATTCAAAGACGGACGGTGGGCGGAGAAATATCTAGTCCCAGAGGCGCGTTCCAAGTTTCGACTGCCCCGTCACGATGATTCAGAATCTTTCATGCAGCTCATCGCAGATATGCAAGATATTGCGTGGGACAACCTATTCGTAACATCCTTCATCGATACAAACAATTGCGTTCTCCTCCTGAAGGTAGCTGACTTGGGACATCTGCCGAACCTTGATTTTGCGCGAAGCTTTTGGCACTATATCAGCGTACTCGGGGAGTTTATCGAAGAGTATGATGGCTTGGTTGATGCTGCAAGACTCGGGTATAAAGTGCTCTTTGAGGATCCCAGCCCATCAGTTCAAGCGCTGAAGGCAGTGCTTTTCCCACATGATACCGACAATCATGGGCTGAATTTAAGCGTCTTAGCAGCCTTCCTCTGGTCGGCATGGCAGCGCTCTGTTATGCTCTACTTCT
The DNA here is from genome assembly GCA_033085395.1 of Xanthoparmelia taractica. Taxonomy (NCBI): domain Eukaryota; kingdom Fungi; phylum Ascomycota; class Lecanoromycetes; order Lecanorales; family Parmeliaceae; genus Xanthoparmelia; species Xanthoparmelia taractica. The sequence continues at coordinate 14,984 of MU853210.1, read as the reverse complement.
ACTATGTGATTGGCGTTCAACTGTGGCATGGCTCCTCGTCGACGTGGAGTTCGCTACTCGCGGTCAGGGGTCTGCGCCGGCTCAACGACCTCGACGCAGAAGACTATCGCGGCGAGGGTACCCAATACCTTTGTAACTGGGCGTTTGAGCTTCTCAGGACAAATAGGACATCACTCGGACTTGATTTTCGTCATATGATCTATCTGTTTGACAATCATTTCCAGCGCCAAGAGGGGCGCTGTATCAAAGGGTCCAATTTAGCATGCAAAGGCAATTTGCCCGAAAGCTGCCAAAGGTTTACGAATGTAGAGGCAAAGTCACAGTCTCTACATGCTACCACCTGTGATGGAAGCTGCGCAAGAATCCAATGGAGTGAAGTCTCCTATAGGCAGTCCAAGAGCCCTCGAGCGGTTAGAATCAACGAAGATGATAAGGACCTCAGCTACTGTAGGGCGTCGTCAAACACCATGGCTATTTCCCACGTATGGAGCCATGGCCAGGGTGGCAGGCCAGAAGAAGGCATCAATGTCTGTCTTCACGAACGATATTGCCATCTTGCCAAGTCTTTCGATTGCGACTCCTATTGGATCGACTCCAGCTGTATACCCAGTGATAAGGAGCTGCGTAAAGAAGCCATCATGACGATCAATGACATATTCCGGGACAGCAAAGTCACTTTGATCAGCGACATGGACTTGCAATCGAAAACGGTGTCGGTGGACTCAGTAAAAGACCTCGAGATTTTACTCTCAATCTTACTCGTCTGTGATTGGGGTGTAAGAGCATGGACGATGCTAGAAGCCATCCGCGGAAACCAAAACAAGTCTATCAATATTCTATGTGCTGGGGACCACACAGTCCGGTTGATCGATCTCTTACAAACGATCCACGAGGTAGGCGCTGTTGACTTGGCCGTTCTGCTAGGAAGCGCACAACATCTTCTACCTTCAGCCGATCCAGACTCCGCAAAACCAGTCGAAGTAGCTGGCCACCTTCTCAGTCAACGACACGCATCAAGAAAGAATGATGAGATTACGATATGGGGCTTGCTGGGCAACCTCAAACCTCCTGACAGTGCTCTACAGCTCTGGCAATCTAATGAGCAGGTCGACACTGCATTTCTCATGTCCAGCGCTCCACGTGTGAGTGGGATTCCTGGCTACGGATGGGCCCCTGTGACTCCCTATATTCGCCCACAGCGCCGAGAGGTACAATTGGATGAGGAAGGAGAGATGCAGGTCTACAACGTACGCTATCCGTCATATGATGGCCGCGGAAGCTATTGTGCCCGTATCACAACCCAAGGACTTCAGAGTAAGTGGCTGGTGCATGACCTGGACAGGAAATATATCTCTGAACTTTGTGATATATGCGTCGAAGAGATGATGCCAACATGGACCGATCGAGATGTTGATATCCCTTTCGCTGAGGAGGAATACGACACGTGCTCGAAGATCTTTGAGCGTCCCGATTATACCAACGCCTGTCATACAATGAAGGCATTATCTTCCACCCCAAACACCAAAGTCAGAATCATTAGGCCTCTCACACGGGGAGGTACGGATCCATATTTGGGCAATTTTGCCCGTGGAGAGGACTTCACCATTCTAGTTGCAATCTGCGTTTGCGCTGAGCCTGAAAACTCAAGCACTGATTCTAATGATCCTAAGCGTGAAGTACGTGAGGAGTGGCAATGGAAAGGAGTCTATGAATGGATAGATGACAGCCATCCGGGGTGGACAGTCAGGGAAATGTTGATTGTCTGACACGTGCCGAAGTCAGTCTAGTCAAAAGCTTGCGGTATAAATGGACGGATTGGTTCTGAGGTCTTGGCGTCCATTTAGAGACATTCTCTCACAGTAGAGGCTCTCCGTTTCAAGCCTTAACTATCCACTAGATCAGCAACAACGCTTATGGTCTAACCAAAGACCTCAGTCTCTCCAGGTCAAGATCTAGTCAACCACTTGTATCGATAGATCATCTCAACTCTTAGAGGCACCTATTCATATCTGGACAAGGCGCTATTGAGAGGCAAGGAGGCCGCAGTTAAAGAGGTGCGTATCCATACCATTGGATTGATTTGCCGAGTACTGTGGAAGATTGGCTCAGTCTCACAAGTGTGAATGGCTTTTGACTTTGTGAAAATGAATGAATGCACGTATTCACAACCAACGCAGATCACTCAATTTCTCTCCGGATGGAGGCCGTGAAATTCTCTTGGCTTCTTCTCAAACTTCTCTTATTCTCAATTCCCCTCTCAAGAGCTCACGTTTTCTTGTACCGTATTTTCAACTCAAGTTTGTAACGGTCCCTTCTTGGATCGTACCAACCTCCTGGCCTACCCGTATCGTAGAGGGCCTGTTCGTGGTCTCCGCTATCATTTCCTGTATCGCATCACCAGCTACAGGATTCTAGAGGGGAGTTTGGTCATGTATGGCTTCGCCTTGTAACTACAATGTGGCTTATCTTGTCGACGATTCCTGCTCATATGTCAGGTATTCTCCTGAGCGTCCAAACACGCCACCTTTGCCTTATTCGGAAAGAGCTCTTGTTCCTTACCTCCCCATAAGGAACTCAACTTGCCGCGGCACAACTCTCTTGTGGGATTCCTCGGCTTACAAGTGCGTGCGTTCTGTTGCATGCACGAGGGATGTCTGGCTCATACATATGGCTCTTGCTTGGTGTTTTAATAGTCATGCAGATAAGAGCTGTTACCTTGCTCTAACTCGCAGACGACAATATGAGTATCGTTCCCTCACCATCACCCTGCACCCTGCTTTTATCTCTGTGGGTATTGTTCAACTCGACGTCGGTGTTTGAACTTGATGCTGCAGCTGCTGTTGGCAATCAGAGCCGTGGTCTTCTTACTCAAGACCTTGGAGGGTCTTTTTTGTCTTGGTGGCTTACATTCATCGTCACAGCAGTACATACCATCACATCGAATCGTTACAAAGACTCTTTTTGGGTCATCACCATCAGACCTCAACTTCAGTCTTCCATCAAACCGGTCTCTCGTCCTTGTAAGTCCAGGTCGCAATGAAAGGCATGGCAGCCTTACGAGCTCAACGTTTTCACAACAAGATTCAATTGATTCAAAATCTCCTCGTCCCATCATTAAGCATGATTGAGGCCACTTGAGTAAATGGCCGATATTACATTCCTGGTTACAACGACTTCTCGAAAGATTGTACGTTGATCTACAATGTCACTTAACGCTTGTGGTCCAGACTCGTACTCTGGATCAGCTTCGATGGTGATCGCTTCATTCTACTCGCGCGGAGGTTCCATAACCGCACTTAAGGAACATGGTCAAAACTTGGGTCTTCTACTTAGTCTGACTCAAAGAAGGTTATTAATCTCGATACTCTGCCGCGAATGGGAATGAGGAACTGACTTAAATTTCATAAGCGTCGGATGAGCCATGACTTTTATCAACAACCATGTGCCTTTGCTATCGGATTGATAGTTCCGCATTCAGACTCTCACTAATTAGTAGCTAGAACCTTTCAGGTCGAATGTGGACATGTTCTCCGTGTGGTGCATGTCTAGCTACACCGACACGCGGGTCGTATCGTCTGAAGAGTTTGGGTTATTTCAAATCGCTTTGCAAATCTGCATCGCCGTACCTTGGCCGTTCGCCGATTGTCTTTCTCGATTGCGGTGAGCGCTTGTTATATCGAACCAAGAGTTCGCGTAGCAGTTCTTTTTTTCAGAACCAAGCGGTCGCAGACTTCTCCAACCGCATCCCCCTTTACAAGTCATAACAACCGTGTGTATCCGTACTGCTACCTTAGACAGGTAGCTCTTTCAATTTTTTTCGTAGTCATCGTTACACATTTCAGCGAACGTGGATGTCTCAAGTCCTACGAATTCCGAGGTTATCTTTGCATCTCCTTCTCCACTGCTCATCATCATGTCTAGCAATGGTAAGCGTCTCAATATCTACTATTACAAGTTGATATTTTAAGCTCATCTTACACATTCTACTAAATCTTCTTACTCGATAAAGAGCAAGGTATCCTCTCGGTTTGTATTATGTCTATATCGATTTAGTATGAATATATTACAAACCGCCCATGTTCATCTTCTCGCCTTTACGGCCAGATGACCTACGCGCCCGTGCCTTCAAAGCTCGAACGGCGTAGGTCAAGATTGCCTACTATCGAGGCAAAGGAGTCTCCCCGAGGGATACATGACCATTGTTCGTATACAGAACGTTAGTGTAGGGAGACCACAGGAGCATCCCAACAAACTTCGTATCGTGGCAGAAAAGAATCACAGGAAGTAATACACTGTACTTATCACTAAGTATCACAAGAAGAAGGACAAGGATCCAGAAATGCGGTACGATCTGGAAATCTACAAGACTTCCGTATCGCGTGAGGAGGAAAGAGCTATAGCACCAAATTCGCGAGCTTCCGCTTTGACTTAAACACTAAACCCGAGGTGAGAGAGATATATTTTCTTTCCTTGTTAATACGCACCTTTATGGTTCTTCGACAATACAGAGAAAGCAAAGAAGGATGTCAAGTGAAAGAAAGACCCACCGGGGGAGCCGTTGATGATTTCCAGTCCGGGTTCCAATGATGAGGACTGGAAGTTTCCAGGAAGGCTCAGTGATCCGCTACTCATTGCAGTGGTCGAGAGACTAGCAGTATGATTGATAGCCAATTCCATATGAAAGATCGCTAGAGAGTCAGTCCACAAATGCGCTGCCGCGAGCTGTGCCACCAAGGTCGTTGAAAGGGTTTGATGTCTTGAGCGGACCTGATGTTCGCAGCAGCTGTTTGCATATGGTGGAGACCAGTGAGAACGATCCCCTTTTTGGACTCTAAGGATATAGGCAGTCGTATGATGGAAGATTAGAAGCGACACGGGAGATTAGTGAGCTTGATGCGGCTTATGTGTCTTAGTGAGGCATCAGGTATACTGGTATAGGATTCGAGCTTTGATTGGTCAGAAATTGGCACACCGGATGAATCCGAGGTAGCCAGGCGAGTAACAGGTGGAGGGATCACGTTGGTAGAGTTTAATGCCGTCGCTATGATAATATAACCCAGGTCTACCCTGACCGAGCTCCAATCTCGACCCTGGACGGGTTGCTCGTGACCTGTCATCAGTAATAGCAAGTATCCTCTATAAGTCGCCGACGTTGCGAATTACATGCGGCAACATTTTCGCGGCGCCAGGCGAATCTCACTGGAGCTGGAATCCGGGCCTAACGGACAAGAACCGGACCGGAAAGATGCAGGATCAGCGATGGGATTAGATACGAGAGACTATGATCGTATGGCGATGGTGCCGGGACAACAAATGAAGGGACGGGGGTACTCGAGGCGAACAGAGAGAAACGGACTCGAGGCTTAGGATGTACCTTTTTAGATGGTTATTATTAACAAGGGGCCGCGAGAGAGTGAAGATGAGGGAGGTAACGCCGAGAGTTAATTGGCACTCGTCGTGCCAGGGCTGTGGAATGTGATATGAATCTATCTAAGGTTGAGACACGGACTGTAGGAGTATAGGCAGAGGGAAAGACGATGGGGATAGCGTGACGTTCGATGGTCGATATTAATGTCGCGTGCAACGTCTTCTCGATATATGCTACAGATCGCCTATGCTTTACGAAGGACTCTCGACAAAGTGTCCGACCAAGGAAGAAGACCATCATGCCCGGCAATGGCGGGACATGGCTTCGAGGCCGTCACGGCGACGTTCATAAAGACTTGGCTACTTCCAAGAATTAGATGTCTCATGAATACGGGCATACCTCCAAAATACGGGCTCTCCGCGCCATCAACGCCGTCGCCCAGGTATAGTGATGTCTTGCGATCATATCCTCAATTGCCCCCCATATCTAGCTCCTCACCTCGATGCCTTGCGATCTGCCAAAACTCCAAATCCACTGAGCAACCCACTGGGCAGCTTTGAACCACCGTCAACCGCAATGGCAAACACCAAGCCTCTCATCGTTTACGGCGCACCAGGTGATTCCACCAATCCAGCCCTCGTGTCCGCTCTCGAAGCTGGCTATGACTGCACCGCCCGTAGTTACCCCGGCTCTCACCTTCCACTCCGCCACTGACAACCCCTCCAAACTCACCTCCCTCCTCCTCAAAAAAGGCCTCCCCAATTCCACCGTCTTCGCACAGGGATAAGAGGAATATATATTGAGAGAGTGATTGAGGAACAAACAGACGGATCATTTTATGGTTGTTAGACGGAGCCTTTTGACGCATGGGAGGGCGTTAGGGGGAGAGCAGGTGGGGGTTGGGTTGGAGGAAAGGCCGGTGGTGGGGTATATGATTTGTAGGGTGGATGCGGGATGCTGGGTGTTTGGGAATCTGGTGCGTGGTGACCGGGGGGGGGGGGGGGGGGTATCCTAGGCAGAAGGTTACTGTTACTTGTTGAGCGCGGGCTGGTTGCGTGGGCAAGAGGATGATGGATGTCAATAACCGTGTGAGGAGGGTGGAGAATGGCAGTTGTCGTGTATGATATTCTTTTGCTTCGATGGTTCTCAAAATGCGCCACTAAAGATACAATGGTCAGAGCAATTTACTCGTCTAGTTCTGTGGTCCTCTCGAGAAAGTCGTACGATGAATGCTTTTGGTCACAAAATCGCAAAGCCAGTCTCTCTTACACACACACTTTGACCTACAGAATTGCTACCGCCTCACTCTGCCAAAATGCCAAATTCCCAAGCTACTTGATCATTCCTGGCTCCAGCGAAGCCTCACCGGCTGGCATGTCGCCTTCCCACGTTATTGAGAAGAGGAAGCTGAACAAGGCAGTAACCGGTAGTTGTAGGAATGCGAGTGTGACAATTGTTTATTCCCAGCTCAAAAACGCCTATGAGAAAGAAACATGCGCTGCGATAGGCTAAGAATCAGTCGTTTCTTCATCATTCCATCCATCAGCGACCCTCACAAGAATCCAAAGCTAACAACCCATCACTCATACCCATAAACACCATCCTCATCACCACTAAACCCATACTCCAACCCTCCCCTCTGACGATACCCCCCAGACCCGCGCCTAAAGAGCCCTCCACCATCATGTCCAAGACCAAAAGACGCCCTTCTGTGGCCCATGTATCCGCCTCCTCTACGAAACAATTCCTCCGCGTCCTCGTCGTCGTCGTCATCGTCGTCGTCGGTGTAAGTTTCGTGGCGCTCGTGACGTAAAGGGCGGCCGTGGTAAGGGGGCGGGACTGGGTAGACGATTCGAGGGGACGGGGGACGACGGATGAAGCTGCCGGTTGAGTGTTGGCTGCTGAGGTCTTCTTCTTCTTCTTCTTCGAGGTCGTCTTCATCTTCTTGGTTTGTATATCGGCGGTGAGGGCGGTGGTAGCGCGGGACGAAGAGATCTCTGTGTCGGGTTCGGGGGTCGAGGTCGGGGTAAATGGGGGAATGCGTTCTTCGATGCCTGGTGGGTGGGTAGAAGCCTTCGATAGGCTGGGTAAAGGGTCCTTGCCGCATGCTGTTTCCAGGGACTCCAAAGACGGGATTTGGTGGGGGGCGTGTGGCTTTGGGGACCGGGAATGTTGTAGCTGCAGGATGTCGGTGGGGCTGTCTGTCTCTGCGTCCTGAGATAGTCTGAAATGGAGGGCGGCCTGCTCCTCTCTGCATTCTGTTCATATCGTATTTAGGATATGGTGGGCGGTATCTAGGGTCCCGAATATCAATGAATCGATGTTGACGATGCGGTGGGCGTTTATGACTCGTGGCGCCTCTAGGTTGTAGGTATGGCTCTCGATGATACGATCTGCTATATTCGAAGCTCCCAGTCAGCCTACTACGCTGTTGCACATCGTTGTAGATGCGATTGCAAGGCCAAACGTACCTTCGATTATAATCATCGTTCATTCTTCTTCTGAGCTCTGCTCGATCACGATGCCAATGCAGCCAGAGATCGAATTCCCGTTCATCTCTTGCTGCGCGGCCTCGGATATCCTTGTATGGGCTGACGTATCCTAGACGCCGCCAGAATGACCGTTCATGTTCGAATAAAAGCCAGACGTAACTGTCTGGGACGCCTGCCGAGGTCCCCTGGTGTCTTTCTAGGTTTCTGGTACCTACCAAGGCTATTTCTTCATCAGTCATGTAGGGAGGAAATCCAAAATTTCCATTACCATGGATCCCGAGAGGTATTGGGTGGTTGCCGCCATCTCTGGTGTGCAAAAAGGGCCTTGGGCGATTGAAGTTGTCGAGATCTCCACGCCGTCGGTTCAGATTTTTGATGTGCCTGTCAGTGCCGCGCATACCGAGTCCCTTCATGAGCATACCCGCTCCGGGCGGCATGATAAGTAGTACAATCAAACTTGACCTAGGGCGATCCGCAGAGAAGAAGCCTCATTGCCTATCCAAAGTTGCCTCAGGCTGTTGGCAATGCTTTTGGAGCGATGTTAAGCACTTTCGATGGACTGCACGTAGAAGATGTATGTTTCCTCAGAACTCTTCTGAGAGTAGGAAATACTCAGGAACGAACGTCCCATACCTTTTTATGTGAGACATGAAATTGATTGTTCAATTCCTCAGGTGACTGACGAATTTGAAGTAAAGAAAACGCAGTAGAGAAACAAGTTATATGTGTTTGCAGCATAATGTAGGACGCACGAATCCGCCTGCGTAATCAGGCATCCTCAGGCTACCCAATGACTTATCCTAGCATTTCAAGTAGGCAGACAGAACGAAGAGAACATGTTATCGATTGTGTAATATGAACCGGTATGTAGCTATTAGGCGATCCATGGTTTGAAGAGTATGCCCTGGAGGACGGTTTCTTGAGATGCATGTTACCGTGAGAAGCCCGGGTCTTTGTTTGCCTGATTAGAGTAGTTGCCTGGATGCAATGAGCCAACGAACATGTCGACCAGGGCTTGTTAATGGTACTCATGTGTGCAAAGTAGCCAAACATGGATACTGGGCAGCTCGGATTAGGGGAAATGTTGGATTAAAGTCATGTATCTCAAGTACCTCCCAAGTAGGTGATAGTCTTGAAGCGCGCAAGTGTCGTGTGCCTCTCCAATAGCGCGCCTTTGCGTAGATTTGAGCACGGATCTAACGAACCGCGACTGGTCGAATCCTTCTCTCTTCTCCTACTGGCTCTTCAACCTTCACACCTTGAATCATTTGGTATCCTCTTGACACTTCCTTCGCCACTTATTCCCAAAGGCATACTTAGCAAGCTGTACTTACAAAGACGTTCCTCCAATACTCAGGCATTTACCTAACACAACAGGACCTTTCAATTTCTTCGCCAAGCCCTCAATCAAAAGAACTTGCTGGTTGTGCTGTAATCTAAGATCTCCTGGTCTACGAAATACAACCTCGAAACCCACGATTATGCCTTCTCCATTCACCTCGAGCTTTGCCTCGGCAGCGGCGGGGAACACGTCAACCGACGGGGGACCCAATGGCCGAAACACTGGCAGCGGGGACTGGTACGTGACACATTAGCAGTCTACTCTCTGCGCCCCAGTGACCGCTCCAGTATGCATGAAGCTAACAATCACGTTATTCTAGGACACGCGCTCGCACAAATGGCGCTACCCAAACCTTTCGTCGACCGTCGGTGGCAACGAACCTCCCCCAGCAAAAAGAGAGCAACCAGACCAACACTAATTCTACGCCCTCGAGCGCTAACGTTTATGTTCCTCCACATATGAACTCGAACTACCAGTCTTCTTATAATCGCAACGGTTCATCTATAGAAAGTCGCTACTCGAAGGATCAACTTCTCGACTTGTTCAGGACACAAGCGAGGGATGGATTCTCTAGCACGAACGTCAATGACCTCTTCGTTGATGGCTGGAGCCCAGGCGTCGTTAATGGGATGAATAGTGTCGGATGGGGCAAGAGAGACGATATAAAGGAAGCTGCGGGGCCGGATATCTGCTGGGATCACGAGGGTAGCGTAAATCCTATAGCGATGCAGGAGATGAGTGAAGAGGAGAAAGAGGTATTTCACCCTGGTAACGGGTGCATGCAAGGGATTGTTATTGATGTTGAGTCCTCAGGCTTTTTCTACATCGGTCAACTCGCCCTTGAAACCGCCTACACAGAACAATAACAAGGATGCTACACCAAATAATGGGAACGCCAACCGGCGAACTTCCATTACACAATCTCAGAATACCATGACCAATTCTCCATCCACACGTCCTGGCGCTCGACGTCGAGAATCTGGCGGCGACCTCTTGCAAAATTCAGTGGCGTCCCCGACCAGCACCAATAGATTTTCAAGAGAAGAACCTAGCATCTCCTCAACCCCGTCATCCCTTCTTCGACGCAAAACCGAATTTAAAGAAAACTTTGGACCGGGGTTAGAAGATAAGGATAAAGAGGCCAGTGGGCCCAATGTTGCTACGGCCTCGCCTTTTGGCTTATTGAGGAGGACTAGCACACAGCCAGTAAGTGCCGGCATCAATGGACCCTCCTCACCTTGGTCTGGCGCCCCACCATCAGCAGGCTTTTCGCCGATGGGAGCTTTTGGCAATTTCTCTATCGGTAGTGGCTCCGCCCAAGCTCCAACAACTGATGAAAAGAAGCCTGGTTTTGGCAGTGTCCGCGGTCAGAGTCGGTTTAAAGGTCTGATGGGTGCCGGAAACTCGGAGGAGACAACGGCAAAAGTAAAAGAGAAGGCATCCGCGAACAGTCCAGAACGTTTGACAGAGTCAACGAATGAGCCTACTCAGGCGCAATGGGCCAATGACCGTACGGCACCGCCCGCTCATATGCCTGCGGATTTATATGGAGATGAGGAGGACTTTGGCACCGGTAGTGCAGCTTTGGGAGGTGACGATCCTAGTCCACCTCTACCCCAGTCTTCCAAATACAGGAATCCCGACCGTCAGACCTCTTACGACGAGTTTGGATTTTCCTCTCTCGGTCTGTCTTCTGATATGCCTCCTTTTCGCGAATTGATGCAGCGTCGGGACTACGCTCAGCAACAGAATCCCCAAGGCCTCAATCAAGGAATGGGACACTCGAACGAGCCGATGAGCCCAACCAATACAAACCCATATCTAAGTCCAGAGGGTGAGAAAGCCATTCCTGAAGATAATGATACTAATGAGTCCGACATGCACGACTCGCACTATCCTGGTGCTGGACCATTCGGTCATGCTCCTCGGGGCTTCCAGAATCAGCTAGATGGACACACAGGCGATCGGAGCCAAACCTCGAGCACTGGCGCTTCACGTGGGTTTCCAAGCTTGGGTGGGTTAGGAGATCTCGGTAATACAGGTGGATCAGGGGCCTGGTCAGCGGCGCCAGGCACGATTGGAACCCCAAGTAGGGCACAACCTGGTTTCGGCGCAGCTTTTGGTGATTCAGCATTTGGACCGCTTGGTGATGCTGCTTCACGAAGCCAGAGTGTACTTAGTGGGACGACTCTTTTTGGTGCTGGTTCTACGGGAACTGTCACTCGAAGCAGCAGGTTGAACTCCTTACTTCCGAACGCCATGCAAGACCCAATGCGAGGGGAAGCAGCAAGGCATGATCAAGGATATGGAGATGCCGGCGATGCTTTCTTGAGGGAGTCTGGTCATAACGCTCCTGGATTTGGACTGCGAGATATTGATACCTCTTCACGTCTCGGACGAGGTGGAGTAGAAGAAATGTTTGGCACTCTAGAAAATAGAGGTCGTGGTCTGCAGGGTCTTGCTTCCCCATTCGCTACCAACGAATCCGGTCAAATGGCGTCAAGCCAAGCGCCAATGTCGGCCTCTGCACAAGCTCCATTCTCTGCTGGACCATCGGGCAGCAATTACTTTGGTCGTCCGGGAGAACACGATACCAGCTCCAGCCAGATGCCCGCTTCTCAGCAACGACAGATGGTGATGCCGGACCGGATGCGATGGATCTATCGAGATCCTTCGGGCAACACTCAAGGGCCATGGTCTGGACTTGAGATGCATGATTGGTACAAGGCAGGATTCTTCTCGCCCGAGCTTCAGGTTAAGAAACTGGAAGATGCGGACTACGAACCCCTCGCTCAACTGATCCGACGCATCGGCAACTCACGAGAACCTTTCTTAGTACCCCAGATCGGCATTCCACATGGTTCAACGGCTCCTATACCAAGTAGTACCACTGCGACTGCCGGTGCCGTTCCAGCAACAACTCCATCTGCGGCTCAACCGCCGTTCGCCAGCAGCTTCCCTAGCTTTGGTACCACTCTTTCAGCTGAGCAGCAAAACGCTTTGGAGAGACGCAAGCAAGAGGAGCAGTATCTCATGGCAAGGCAGAAGGAGCACCTGGCGCAACAGCAAGTGATGCTCAAGCAGATGCAGCACATGGGGGGAGTTCATGGTCAGCAATTGCACCACCATTCTAGTGCCCACAGCTTGCAAAGCCAGCCAAGCTACGGCAGCATAACATCTCCTGGTGCTCCTATCGGCTACCAGCCATCTCCGGGGCAGGGACCGATTCAACCGGCGGGGAACGTCTCAGGCTTTCTCGATGGGCTTCCAAGGAATGCTGGCCCTTTAGGAGCAGGCACTGATCCGTTGAGCTCGGTACGCGAAGAGGATCTTCCAAGACTGATGGAACGCCTTGGCATGGGACGCGGGAGTCAGCAACCGTTTAGTGACTCGGGTTATGCCCAAGATCCAGGTCATCAACAGCATGTAGCTGCAATGCTACAGGAAAGAGATCGGCAACGACGAGAACAGGAGCAGTACGATCAGATGCAGCGAGGGAACGATGATCAGCGAACAACGGCGGACCGACTCGAGCAGTATCATCAATTGAGAGCTCAGGAGGAGCACCAGCAGTTCCAAGCCCCGGGCCCAATTGGTGGACAAGTGAATCGCCAGACAGATCTTGATCTTGCAGCACATCAGCAAATGCACGACGTCGGCCACGAGTATCAAGATCTCCCACACCAAACTCACAACCAGCCCGAGCCGCTGTCTCTATCCGAGCAGGTTCAGAAAGCCGCCGCCAAGCAACAACCCGCTTCCCAGCCTCAATCGCCATGGGCCAAAGTTGATTCCGGCTTACCTCAGCCCTTTCCGCCACCCCAGTCATCTTCGCCAATGCCAGCTCCAACCCCACAAAGAAACAGACAAAGCGTTGCAGATGCCCTGAATGCCGAATCCCAGACCTCGTCGCAAGCCGACTCAATCGAGACGCTCGGCGCTGCCCTTGCGCCATGGGCCAAGGAGCCAGCTGAGGGTTCGAAAGGACCTTCATTAAAGGAGATCCAAGCGATGGAAGCCAAGAGTGCAGCCCAAAAGGAAGAGATTGCAGTCGCCGCCCGACGAGCTTTGGCCGAGCAAGAGCGTCTCAGTCAACAAAATCAACCTATTGCACCGGCACCAGGCTTACCGTCGTCGGCTAACTGGGCAAGCAGCATCTCGCCCGTCGTTCCTAGTACCACTGGCGCCTCACCTTGGGCAAAGCCAGCGGCTGGTAAGCCCGCAGTCGCAACGCCCGTCGCGACAGCCAGGAAGACGTTAGCTCAGATACAGAAAGAGGAGGAGGCCCGAAAAAGCCGCGCCGCCAACGCTGCTACTGCCAATGCCAACGCCACTGCCGCTCCTGCAGGTGGAAAGCGCTATGCTGAGTTGGCAAGCAAAGCCAACGCACCGACCCCTTTGACTTCGAGTGCTGCATGGACTACCGTGGGCGCAAGCGGTAAGGTGAAGACGCCTACTGCACCTGCTCCAGGTTTGAGCACAAGGACCGCGAGTGGTGGTATTGTGCAGCCTTCAACGTCGGCGGCCAAGCCTAAGCCGATCGTAACGACATCGACAAAGGGACCTGGCAATCAACAGCTTGCGAACCAGGAGTTCCAGAGATGGACCAAGAGCGCTTTGAGCAAAGGTCTCAATTCGAACATGAATGGTAAACTCCCCCACTCGGACTAAAATGCAATTCCGACTAACCGGCCTCAGTCGACGACTTTGTATCCCAACTACTCCTGCTGCCTCCTGAAGCCGACATCATCTCCGACTCCATCTATGCCTCGTCCCAAACCCTTGACGGTCGCCGGTTCGCGGAGGAGTTTATCCGCCGCCGCAAACTTGCTGACCGTGGCGTCGTACCTGATTCTGCTTCAACTCCGGGGTTCTCCTCTCCAATGAATGCCAGTGAGAGTAAAAGCGGTGGTGGGTGGAGTGAGGTAGCGAAGAAGGGACCCCAGGCTGCCAAAGAGGAAACAAACTCTGCGTTCAAGGTTGTGGCGGGTAAGAAGAAGGGTGGGAAAAAGTAGTCCGCTCAGGATGTCGATGCTTGAGGGGTATGTCACTGGTTATGAACCGTATGATCGGTAGACTAGTGGCCATCCATGTGCTGGATGGATAGCATTATAAATGAGCAGAATGGAATAAAGTAGCGTCCCTTTAAACAATATTACCGCTCGCTTCTTTCGACCTAGCGTTGGAGGAGCGAGCCAAAGTTTCCCAAACTACCTTACGATGCTGCTATAACTTCACCACTTCCTCCGTGTTTCCAAACAAACACTACCATCACACTTCTGCCGCCATTGATATGGAACATCATTGCTCCCAATCCATTACGTACCTTTCGTTGCTCAGCCCTGTCGTCCCTACCTTATTCGACCAACGTTTGCGAACAGCGAATCATTCATTCATTCATTCATTCATTCAGCACTTGACTACAACATACAGCAAAAGCCTCCACTCCACTCCACTCCACAGCTTTTTTTTTTTTTTTTTCACGCACGCACGCAGCATCGCCTATCCATCCTATCCTATCCGGCCCACCCTATTGCCACCCACCCACTACTTACTTACTTCCATGCCCGGAGATCCAGAAGAATGAAGAAGCGGAACGAGAAAGACTCGCTTGCAATTTCTGTTTTTTGATAACAAAAATAGTCGGTTTGGTTGGTGGAGCGAGGGGGGGGTGGAGAGGAGCGGTCAGGTGAGGTGATTTTGAAGACCTCGGGGCTCTTGGGGGGGGGGGGGGGGGGGGGGGGTTGGGGGGTTTTTTTTTTTTTTGGGGGGGGGGGGTTGG
>JANQBS010000316.1:0-40556 GCA_033085395.1 Xanthoparmelia taractica | reverse complement strand
TAGAATAATAACTAGAATACGTTCGCATAATTCTATATAGAGTAACTTCTTCTATATATAGTATATTTCCCATATCTATACATATAATATGAGATATTCCTATATATATTAGAAATTTCTTAGATTATTTTATAATATCAGCACGTCTCTTAGATTATCCCATAAAAATCAAATAATATAATCTTAATACTATATCATACCATGATATGATATCGACATCTTATATCCCAGACCATTTCGAATCTTTCCGACTCGTAGTTATATTACGTTATATAAGATAAAAAGACGAATTAACGAAATAAATAAGAAAGTACGAGATCGATACTCTCGGACTATACACTCTTTTTCCTCTTTAGAGATATTATAATAGTTTACTATAAGTTAATTAAGTTCGAGTCTAATAAGTTATAGTCTTATTCGTATAATTATTTAGACCGATATCTTTATATCTCTATTTATTTGTTTTAGAATATTACTTAAGTTATAAAGAGTTGATAAAGACGTTTTAGTATTAGTTTATTATATCAACGAAGTTAAGAATTAGTATAACTATTAACTATATCTAAATCTCGTTATTACGGGTCGAAAAGGTGTGATATCTATTGAACATAGTCATTTTCAACTTTTTTTCAACTTTGTTAAAAAAATTATATCTTTTTAATCTATTTATAGAATTTTATAATTACATAAGCGTTCGCTTAAGCTTTTTACGTATTTTTAGAATATATAAAAATATTACGTAATATATTTATTAAAAACCCAATGAGAGTATGGGATATCCCATACCTTTCGATATGATATTCGAAAAACTAGTCCCATATCATTAAATATACCACACCTTTCCGACTCGTACTCGTTATTAAACTTTATCGTTGACTTAGACGACTTTCTATTATCTTAGTCTTCTATATAATAGCGAAGTTAGTTAAGTGAATATTATAAACGTTAAGTAACGCAATAAAATTAGTATTAGGCTCGATCGTAGAAGTATCTCGTATTCAATAAGCTATTATTTCGAGGTCGTTCTTCTTTCGTTTTATTTCTATATCGCGTTAAGCTATTATTAAATTATATAAATAAAACTAATAGTTATAAGTGGAAATTCTATATATAGAGTCGATTTATAATAATTAGTTATATTAATAGCTTTTTAGATAATTTATAAGCTAAGAGATAAGATAAAGAGAGATTAATATCTTCGACGTTTTTAATTTAATAAACGTTTATCTTATATTTCTTATCTATCTTCTTATTTCTCTTTTATTCGCTTAGATGCCTTGCTATTAAATTAGTCTCTTATATTTCGATAATATTAAAGTAATAAGCTTAGAAAAGACTTCGTGCTTATATCTAAGTGATATTACATTACTCGAAGAATATATTAATCTTTTAGCTTTTCGTAAGATATATTAGACTAGTTTACTATTATTTTAAATTATAGAAATAAGATTTAGACTTAATTTACGATGTTAAATATTCTTTATTATTCACGAAAATATTATAATAAAAAATCTTTTTTTGAAATTAAAGTCTAAACTCGCACGCTTATCTATTACTCAAATCGTTACTCTCTATAATAAATATAGCGTACTTGTCAAGATATAGAAAATTAGTAATAGCTTCGTTTAAAAGGGCACTGTGATTTGAAGTGAGCTTAATATTATCGCATCGATTAATTAAACGAAGCTTCTTATCGCTATTTTATAACTTCTCTATAATTATTAATAGATAATTCGATATACTTTATAAATAATTAATCTAACGCTTAATTAAGAAGATATAAGACTATTCACATAAAAGAATTAAAGTGTAATTGTTAATAAATATTATAATTATAGAGAATCTAATTATATAGGTCTTAAATTAGAATAAAAGCTTATTAGAAGACCTTAATTAATATATTTTTATATAGTTTTTTATTAAAGTAGAGTCTTTTCTACGAGATCGATAGATATTAAATCTTTTAAGTATTAATATCTATTAGTATCGATATTAGAATCTACGAGATACTTATAAACAAGTTCGCACTAGAGCATTAAATATTGCTCGTAAAATAAAATACTTTCTCTAGAAATATTTTAATAGCTTACTTAAACGAGTTCGCTTAATATAAATAACTTCTATAATATTTACTTCTATTTTAGATACTAGATACTTTTATTAAGATATTTTATCTTATATTTATTATCGTCTACTTATACGAAGAAGATTAAGAATTATAATAATCTATTGAATTAAAACAAAATATAAATTCTATTATCTTATTATACTATTAATAGATAAGTTCGATATCGAATATATTTATAATTAATAAATAATTCTTTAGTAGACTTGCGGAACTTTTAATTATTTAAAAGAGGGGCTAAAGCCGATAGAAAGGATTTAGAAAGTTTAGTAGATATATACGATACATCGATCGCGTTACTAGGCGTTATACGTACATGAACCTGAAGTTATCTTAATTCCATGAAAACAAAGGAAGTATAGCCTCGTACGTTCTGTCGTCCGATTCCACTTCTCGAACTTTCGTTCTCTGTCGCCTCTTAATACTTGCTTTCGTAATCTCCTACATTTTCGCTGTGGAAGCACTCATCTCGAAGGATCTTGTGATCACATCAAATCGTATTCATCGATTAGCCTAAACAGCATTTTTAGTTAGAAGCGTTATCTGATCTCACGATGGTGTGATAAACTGATGCTATGCGATGGCCAAGCCACAAAATCCGTTTCATTCGAGGCTGGATCAGAGAGGGTAGCTCAAGAGTTCGCTCGTCATCGTCGATTATGGTGTTTGTGAATCAAGTGCTGGGAAAATATCATTGCGAATAGATCTGCCTATGGGATGTAAGTTGAACTTCTACTTAGGACCTCAGAATATTGAGCTTGAGAGTCAGATTTCGTTGGGTAGCTTGCCAGCTTGATATTCTAGAAAATTGTTTCAGTATCCTTCACCTGCGTCAAACTCTAGTATCTCTGCCAAAGACCCTGGACGACACGTACGCGCGTATACTCTGTAACATTGACGAATAATACAATCACTGCAATCGAGACATCCTGAAGATACTGCAATGGTTAACCTTTTCAGCTCGGCCATTGCGGCTTGAAGAGGTTGCAGAGATTCTTGCTATCGACGTTGATCAGACTCCTCGCTTTGACCCGGAATGACGATAGCCTGAACCACGAGATATCCTAAGAATATGTTCGAGTCTGATCATATTAACGATGTATTCCTCCGACGCCTTTGTCTAAGATGATCTCAACGAGGACTCTCAGGACCCGGATACGTACAGTGTGGCTGAGAGCATTGATGCATAAGGTCCCATAACCTACGTACGACTGGCGCATTTCTCTGTCAAAGAGTATCTAGTCTCGGATAGAGTTCATTAAGGAATGGCTTCACATTATAGCATTCGAGAGATAGAATCCCACGGTGTATTAGCAGAAGATTGCATTGCATACTTTCTGCAATTTGATGAGCCGGATACCTTGACATCTGAAAGCCTTGCGTTATCCCCACTTGCTCATTATACGGCAAAATTCTGGGCCACCCATGCCAAACACGCCGAAAGAGGTCCGATTAAATCCATTATACTCTTAAGCTTGGAACTATTAATATCAGATAGAGAAGACTTTTTGAATTAAATTCGGATTGCCAATCCTAATTTCTTTGGTCGATGAAAGGAATTAAGCCTAGAATTAGAGAATCTAGCCTCTCCACTATATTACGCGTCGTAGACTAGATTATTTGAGTAAGTTAAAATGCTAATTGAAAGAAGTATAAATATTAATGTACCAGGTGGCAAATACGGTAATGCGCTTTAGGTGGCCTTATTTCTAGGTTATAAGAACGTCGTACAAGTTCTGCTCGAGAACGGAGCTAATATTAATGTCCGAGGTGAAAGATAGATCAACGCACTTTAAGTAGCGTTATTCCAGAGATACTTTGATATTTTTTAAGTTCTTCTTAAGAACGAAGCTGACGTTAATGCCGAAGGTGATGTTTACTATAGTAACGCACTACAAGCGACGTTATTAAAGGAATATGAGTATATTCTTCAATTTCTAATTGAAAGCGAAGCTAACGTTAATACTCGAGATAATTATTATGATAACGCACTACAAGCAGCGTCTTATTTATCTTGCGCTCTTAGAACTTCTCGATTTCTTAGTAGAATAAACTATTTAACGCTCGGTAAAACTTCGTTTTAATTAACCGAAATTAGCATTTCTAAAACTCTTAACGTAGATTTCTAGTTATCTAATATTTCGCTAGTTAAGATATCAGCCCTATTAGTAGATGGCTATAGTAACTCGATATAGAATATATCCAGTTAGCTCGATCCCTAGATATAGCCCGACGTGCGAAGAGAAGAAATTTATTTAGTATAATGAACTCGACGATAAGACTGGACGAACGGTCTTTAAGATAAGATGAATCGAAGCCGTATCTCGAGCAAGCACTAATGGATTTATCAACTTTCCTAGCACTGTAGACGAGCATAACCTTATTCTTAATCTTATCTCTAAGTTGTTATACGATATTCTAAAAATAATCTATCACCTAGTTCTAAAGGAGGAGTATAATGTACTGCTTCTTCGCTTTAAGAATCATATACTTTCGACTATATACACTCTCGGCCTAGGTGTTCCGAATACTAAATAGTATAATACGAGCGACGCTAATATGAAGAGAATATTAAAGAACGAGGAACGTTGATATGGAGAATCGCGCACGGGCGTCAACCTGAATAATATGCAGCATAAGGTCTACAATTTCAGGAATATGGGATTCTGCATAGTGTTGAGAGCTATTTATAACACGGCGATCTACTATTTTTTTAGCATAAATCTCTTTCGGTGCTTGAACTTCGACGATCTAAAGAATTTCTTGCAAGATATTAGATATGTTTATATAATCGACTAGATTTAGATCGTTTGAAAAGATAATTATAAAGGTGATATAAAGGCGATTATAAAGGGAATTCGCGTATTATAGAATAGGGTCACGGGGCTAAAGAAATTGCATCTTATCGTTGGGAATAAGGTTAGTGAAGCTATGCTCGCCTAGGAGGGATAGCGAGTTATATGCAAAATAGCTCGGTAGAAGAAATAATAGATACACTTGAATAATAAGGCGAGGTGTTTACTTAAGGCGAATTAGTAGCTAGAGAATAAGAGTTAAAAGATAATTTCTTCTAAATAGATAACTAAAGTACATAAAGAGGACAGTGATAGAAAGATAATATAGAGTAGTTTCACGCTCGATCTTGTCGTTAGTTTAAAACCTAACTATAGAAAGTATAGGTAATTCCAGAGTGCGAACCCTAATCGGATTATTGTGCTTTAAATCTTCGTTCTAAAAGATATCTAAAGTGAATATCTAAGGCGATTAAAAAGATCTACATATTAGTGAGGGTGCACGTGTATATTATAGAAAGATGCTACATTGGCGTCGCCGAAGTTGCTCTTCCCCTAATAGTATGCGTTAATCGCGAGCTAGGCTAACATCGACAAAAAGTAAATTTGAGTTTTAGTAGACTTTACTCTCTAGCGTTATTAATAATATTCGTTAGTTTATATCTATTATTAAAAGCTCAATAAGCTCGAATAATAACTTTTAATTCTCGTTAATATTATTAGTAACTCTTTTAATTATTAGCAATATTAGCGAATTTTATTATTTAATCTATAGTTATCGAAAATTTAGTTAGTCGCGATCTTTATCTTAAATCTATTACTTTCGCAATTATCGCGTCTTTATCTATCGCATTATACTTATATTTTTAATATATTATCGCTCTTTTCGTATATACTTTAATTATCTATATTATTTAAGATCGAGATTATATTAAATTTATCTTAGTAGTTAATATTATACTTATTTTTATCGTAAATGTAATTAAAGAAAATATTAATATTTCTTAAAGTTAATCTTTATCTTAATCTATTTATATCTAGACTAATTCTAATATTACTCGCTTAATTCGCGATCTATTATATTTATTTTAAGCTTTATTACTTTATTATTTAACTCGCTCTAAAAGATCTTATATCTTTTATCGCTTATAATATTCTCTCTCTATTAAAGATACTCTTCGTCTTTTAAATTATCTCTATATCGTAATTTATTAAGTATTTATCTATTATTAATAACGATTTACTTTAAGAGTCGATTGTTATTATACTTAAGTATTAAGATATATATATCTTTATTATTCTTATTATTATCTTCGTGTAATTATTTCTTCTACTCGTATATTATAATAATTTTAATATTTTTAAACTTCTTTATATATTAAGAGTAATATTAATCGTTAAGCTTTTTTATAAATAGTTAAATTATAAAATAATCTATCTTCTTACTCTTATTCTCTTCGATACTATTTATTACTCTTTAATAAAAATAATTAAATTAATTAAAATATATAGAGTTTCTCTCTTTAAGCTCGCGCGCGATAACTTCGTAATTTAATATAACTTTAAAATTCTTAAGTAAATTCGCGAAGTAATCTTTAATTTTACGAATTGTTAGAGAAGTAATAGAGTCTATTACGTGCTAAAAAATTCGATAACGAATTATAGCGATAATCTTCGTCTTTCTCTTCTTCTCTTAACTATTTTAAATATTCTTAATTTATACGAAAATAATTATACTTTATTTAATAACGTCTTTCTTATAAAGCATTAAATATATTTTTAATCTTCTATTTATTTTATTATTAAACTTTTTTAATATTTAAATTATACTCGAAAATCGCGTAATATAACTTTATAATTATTAAAATTACGATTTTAAATAAAAAGAACTAAAAGTACGAGTCGAAAAGATCTAGTATATTTGATGGGATATTTTATATTATATCGTATCATATTATATCATGAGAGAATATTATGAGAAAATTATATTAGATCACTTATAAAGATATAAGATAAGAAATTACTAATATTATAAAATGGTCTGGGAAATTTCTAATATATGTAGGAATATTCTATGATGTAGATTATTTCCTATATCAGGTGGCGAATAAGATAAGAAAATTCCAGATTAGTATACAAGTCAGGGCGAAATTAGCTTAAGTCATAGCTAGAATAATAAGTAGAATACTAACCTTCTCTTTTATATCACTGAAATTAATTATTATTCGACACTTCTATCGTCTTTTCGATCTCATCAATAATATTATTAAGCGACTCTACGCGACTTCTTGCTCGTTTAGCCCTCTACATCTAACTACTAATATCAAGATATTAATAATTTCGATACGTTTATTCGAGCGCATTTTAGTATATCTCTATCTAAGGTATTTAATTAGACTTAACTTCTCAATTCGATTCTTTTAATATTATATTCCCGTGACTTAAACGCAAAAGTGTTATCTATTTATAGAGGTATTTCATATTCGATTAGGTCTCGCTATAGTAGATAGTTAACTTCTCACGAGCCGCCTTTAAAGTCTCGCGAAGTTCGACTTTCCACGAAACTCGCTTACATCTTAGCTTTCGAATCTCCATCTTAATATAATTAAACAATCTATTCTAGATCGATTATTAAGATTATTTATAAGTCGACGAAAGCTTTTCTTTGTTATATATTCGAAGATATCAACCTTTATATTATTTATACGAAGCGTGTAACTTTAATAGCTAAGAATATATAATTATAAAGAACGATCGTAAATTCTTTTTATAATGC
Organism: Xanthoparmelia taractica; assembly: GCA_033085395.1. Classification (NCBI taxonomy): domain Eukaryota; kingdom Fungi; phylum Ascomycota; class Lecanoromycetes; order Lecanorales; family Parmeliaceae; genus Xanthoparmelia; species Xanthoparmelia taractica. Next base: position 32,863 of record JANQBS010000316.1, on the reverse strand, counting down.
GAAGAGAGAAGAGAGAAATTTACTATCGTAGAGTAGATAATAGATTACTATTATAATTAGCGTGCTAGCAATTCTTCTAATAATTAAATAAATTAAATACATTAATAGTAATAGAAATAACTCGCTAAGCTCTAGATAATTGCGAAGATCTTTCGTAATATGATATTAAATGCGATAACGAGCTTAGCTTAATAACGTGATAGTGAAGTGAAGTAATGATAACGACGATAGTGAAGTGAAGTAATAACTAGAATAATAATTAGAATACGTTCGCATGCTTCTATATAGAGTAACTTCTTCTATATATAATATATTTCCCATATTTCTACATATAACATAAGATATTCCTATATATATTAGAAATTTCTTAGATTACTTTATAATATTAGTACGTTTCTTAGATTATCATATAAAAATCAAATAATATAATCTTAATATCATATTATATCATGGTATGGTATCGACACCTTATATTCTAGATTATTTCAGACCTTGCCGACTCGTAACTAAAAGAGATAAGCGCTTTACTATATTAATTTAAACGCTATTATTTAATTATAAAAGAAAACGCGATATAATACGAGAATAATTATTAATATTAAGAATCGATTATATCTCTAAAAATAAATTAGATAATATTTCTATAGAGTCGATTTATATGTTTCTTAGATATATTATAATCTATTAAGATAAAATTAAGATTATCTTATAGTCGCTTAGAAAGATCGCGTTTTTATTCGATATTATAGTGAGATAAGTTTATTATACTTTATATAACAAGTTATATTTTACTTGTAACTTAAGATTAAAGTTATTAAAAAGATCGAAAGGTTATAATATATTTTTAGCTTTTACTTGCATTTATTAAATAAAAGTATATAATCGTCGCGTCTTTATTAAGATTAACGTATTATCTAAATTTATTTAGTCGTTTATAACGTTAGATTCTAATAACTTATAAAGTCTTCTCTTCTAGATCTTAACGAATAGCTTACTACGTGAGAAAATAAAGTATATTTCGTAATTACTCTCGATTTAACTTTCGTTAATCTTTCGCTAATAATATTTATATATATTAAATTTCATAAAGATTAACTTACTTACTTTCTACTTTACTTCGTCGTCGTATCTTACGTCTTTTTATAGTTAATTAAATATATTAATATTAAGACTCTCTGTGAGGGCGCTTTCCAATTGTATCATAAAGTTAAAAATATAACTCATGGGTTCGGGTGCCGCGCTTCATAGAAGTCGCACGCCCTATTTAAACCCATATGGCCTAACACTCTCGTCTCGCTTTTAGATATCTTAGGTATCGGGCTTTTAAATAATCTTAATTAATAATTATTAAACGAGAATATTAATAATTACGAATAGCGTTATTATCTTTAATATCGGAAATATATATATATTTATCGAGTTATTCGTTATATTAAGATAATCTTTTTTTTAAAATTAATTTAACGTCTTCGAGACTATCTTTAATGCTAATAGAAAAGATTATAACGATATAAATTATTCGAGTCTTGCTAATAATATCGCGTGATTCGCTATCTTTATTTATAATTCGTAGTATACGGCTATAGTCCTTATATATCGATAATATAGATAATTAAGATTCTTGATATAGCTAAGATTTATTGCTATTAAACTATATAGTGTCGCGATACATTTATAATTAATATTTATTTTAGTCGCTAGTCGATTCTTTTATATAATTCTATCTCGAATTATTAAGATAAGATTATTATAAGAGTATAAGCTATTAGATATTAATAATAATACTAAAGATAATATAACGTTCGTTATCTTAATTTCTCTCTCGTATCGCTATTCTCTTAATTCTTATTTATTATTTTATCGCTATTAAAGTCTTCGTTAATACTCTCTATATTATTATCTTTAGTCTTTTTATCTTCTACGCTAACTTTATTCATAATAATATCGCTATTCTCGATCTAATCTTACTCGTTCTCACTCTACTCGTTATCGTCCCTATTCTAATCTTACTTATTCTCACTCTACTCTTTATTATTCTCGCTTTACTCTTTATTATTTCTATTCTAATATTAATTATTTATTATATTCTTTATAAGACTTAATTTACGCTACTTTAAGCGTTACTTTCTTTATCGCTTTTTAATATTAGATAATATCTTTATAGAATATTTATTACTATTTTTTATCGATAATAATTATCGATTATTCTCGATAGCGTATTTCGCTTATTTAAATGCGATTAATAATAACTTCGCGCGTAAGATTATAAGCTAATCTTTAAATATGCTATATATCTTAATTTAATCTTTACTTATAATTCTTCTTATATTATTTCGTTTTAATTTATCTTTATATAGTTATTAAATAATTATTTAAATATCTAGATCTCGAATAACGACGAAAGTAAAACGTGTAGCGACGTGAGTTATATACTAAAAGTAGTACTTATTCTTATCGCTAAGATTTAGTTAATTAATCTATTAATTTTAATATTATTAAATCTTTTAAATCATAATATTCTTTCTATTTTAGTTTCTATTAAATAATATATATATCTTTTTAAGCTAGACGATATTAAGAATACGAAAAGTCTTCTCTCAAGTATTATATACGCTTTATTAAATTTCGTCTATTAAGATAAGTATCGATTAAGTCTTTATTATAATTATATTACATTACTCGTTTTATAAGCTTTCTAGACTAAGTATTTTTCTAATATATTATAACTTTTTATTTATACTTCTATATTTATTAATAACGCTATAAGTTAAGTTTCTTAGCTTCGAAAGCGATATATTCTATTTCGTTAATTCTAGAATATAAGAAATTATCGTCGATATAGTAATTAAAGTAATTATAAATACTTTAATCGATATTAATAACGTAATAAATCGTAGTTTAAATCTAGTTATATTTCGAGTTATAATAACATATTAAATCGAAATATATAGATAATTAAGAAAAGATTAAATTTAAGAGTATTTATAAAAAGTAAATTCTTTAAAGACTTAAATATATAAACTTACATATAAACTACGCTTTTCTCGTCTAATATTTAAAATTTACTTTTTATAATTTAAGCTTTAAGCTTTATTCTTATTTACTTTTAACGTATATAAATTAAACTTAATTTTCTAAAACTTACTTAACTTTAATTTTACTTTCTTAACTTAACTTAAAATCTTTTAATTCGATCTTTTAAGACTTTAAATTTACTTAAATCTATAAAAATCTAATAATTCTTATATATACGCTCTTATTTTAATACTTAAATTAATATAAATTAATATCTAAATAATAATTATAATAATAAGCTTATAACTTTAATCGATTTTATTAATATTAATATCTTAATTAAAGATATTAATAATATTAATATCTTAATTAAAGATATTAATAATATTAACGATCGTAATATCGAGGTCGCGAATATTAATAATAAAGTTAATTTCGATATCGAAGTCTTAAATACGAATCGTCTTTTAATATATCGCGCTATGAATAATAAATTAATTTTCGATTAAGAATTCGTATTTATTAACGTTAATACTATTATACTTCGCGATAATTAGAATCGTTTAATAATACGCGAGTTAGTGTAAGAATAAGAGATTTCTCTTATAATAACTTGTTAGTTAATTAATATTATAAGATTTAATCTTCGCTCTTTAGCTATTAATAAAAAATATAAAGTAAAGACTTCGATTTCGCTTTCGATCTCTAAAGTAATAAATAAGCTAGACTTCGAAATAAATATATCTAAAGAATATAATATTATATTTATAGATAATCTAATTCTTTAAGGTCTCGCTATTAAGACGACCATAGATACTAACGCTATTATAAGTAATTATTATAATATTAATAAATTATACGAAAGTATTAATAAGAAGACTATTAAAGTTAATAATAATTACTATAATATTAGCGAGATAAATAAGAGTTAATACGATATAGAGGAGAAGAATAGAGTAAAGAAGAATAAGAAGTGTAAGAAAGATAAGACTATAGAGAAAGAGATTATAAAGAAAGTAACTAATTAAAAAAATAATTAAAAGGTAAATGCTATTATTAAAAAGATAAATATTATAATTACGAAATTAGAAAAGAAGATCGTTAAGATTTCGAATAGTCTATTAATCGAGAGATCTATTAAGATCGATAAGTCTATTAAGACTAATATTAAGAAAAATAAAAATATAGCTAATAACTCTACGATATCGACTCGCGTTATTAAAGCGCCTAGAGTATCGATAGATAAGATTAATTTAATCGCAAAATACGTAATGTACGATCTAGCTAAGTATATTAGCGAGATCGTTAAAGTCGTATCTATTAATTCGCATAGTATTATTTCGATAAAATCGATCGCTTATTATCCTCTATTTATAAGCGATCTCGAGCGCTTTAAAGATTTACTAGATTTTCATCGTCTAAATAATCTTATAGTCGATTATCTTTTAATTATTAAGAAGTTAAAAAATCTTTAGACGTAATTTATAAAATTTAATAAAAAGAGTATAATGCGAGTAACTCGTAATTCTCTAAATTATTTATATAAAGTTTAAATTAATATCGAAGATATTAACGCGACGAGATACGTAATTAAGATTAAAGATTAAGAATATTATTACGATTAATAGAGAGAATTTATAAGGGTAGAAAGCCCTTCAAGTAGATTGATAGGACTCGCTTAATTCGCATGCTAGGCTATAAGCTACGTAGTAAGGGCGAGTACCTAGCATGCTTAGCAAAAGTCTTAAATACTCGCGAATCCCCTTTTTCTTTTTTACTTCCTTAGCTATTAATTTACTTAATAATCTAGATAACTATCTTAATATCTACGTTTCTTAATCTCGCTAATTATCTAGCTACTACGTAGTTTTATTAAGAAGAGATCTTACTATTTTATAATTTTAATAGCTTCGTTCGCACGAAGTTACTTAATTAGTTATAATAAGTAACTCGCGAGTCGATTCTATTAATTTAAGAAATAGAAATATCTTACTATTAATTATTAGCGACGTTTTTAATTAAATAAGCGAAGATAATAGTTATATAGACGACTTTCGTTAAAATACGCTTACTTCGCAATTAAGTTATTAAGGTATTAATCGTAATATTAATACGAATTTTATTAATACTATCGACGAGAATAGTAATCGTTAGAGTGTTATATTTAATAATTCTATATTAGCTAATAAAGATTCTCGCCTTACAAACTTAATATAAATTTAACGTTTTCGACTTTTAAAACTTAAAGCTAAGAAGTAATTAATTATCGAAAAATTTAAGTTAATCGAAATATAGAACGTACGAGAACATCGTTACGAGTATAGCGACGATTATTATCGCGATGCGAGTCGTAAGAAGATAAGCGTTATTAAAATATTTAATACGTAATATCTTAATAACTATAACTTGGCGATTATATTTATTTAAAATTACGAGAATTATATCGCTTCGATATCTCGTATCGACTTTCGAACGAATAAAAAAAAGACTTATTAATCTTCTATTCTCTTAGTCGATACTAAGAAGTAAATTAAAAAAAATATATAAGATACTATATTATATAATATCGAAGAATCTATCTAAGAGAAGTATAAGAAATAATACTTAAATTAAGTTCGTAATTTAGTTATTAAATTTTATAATATAAGTCGTTAATTAATTAAAGCGATTATAAGAGACTTATAATCGATTATAAGCTTTAACAATTATCTTATCACGCTATAATCGTAGCGAGATCGCTATATAATCGATGCGAAATATATAAAAATTCTATAAGATAGAATAATAGAGAAAATTTCTCTAAAAGTAATAAAGAAGATAACTTAATCTATTATATATATTATATTACTATAGTAGTATTAAAATATAGAATAAAGATTACGAAGAATAAAAGAGCTATTTACTTTAGATAAGACTCGCTTTAACGATAAAATAAATAATTAAAAGAGCGATAATTAATAGTATATAAAGTTTAAGAAATAGTATATTAAGAATTAAAAGAATTAAAAGAAGAACTTATTCTCTTCGACGTTATAAGATTAAAAATCTACGCGAATTAAATTCGAAGATAACGACTCTAATATTAAGTATAAAAGATCTTTTTCTAAGATTTAATGCTTCGATTATAAATAGATAAAATATTATAAGAATTCGTCTAAATACTTAAATTATATTATAAATAATAAAACACGTAATTAAAACTTTAATAAGAGAAAAGATAAAGTCTAATACTCGTCGCTATAGTATTAGATATATTATCTATTAAGCGACGATCTCGCTCTTTATTATTAAGAGATAAAATTATTACGTTAAATAATAAGGGTAATATTATTACTTTAATAAATATTAATAATAAGAAAATCTTTATATTATAGTCTTTTATTAAAGAGACGTAAGTTTCTAAGTCTAAGTATATATTAATTATAATACGTGCTGTTAATAATTATTAAATATTCTTATATAAAATATATAATCTTATATTTAATCTTATAGATAATCGAGAAAGAAAGTAAGAGTAAATTTAAAAGACGTATATCATAAATATGCGAGAATACGATCTTATTCTTAATTTTCCTTAGATTTATAATATTAATCTTAATATTTATTAACGCGAGTAGTTTTAGATTTATCGCGACTTTTCCGCGAATAATAAGAAGTAAGAGTATATCGTAATAATAGATATCGAATAGTTTGCGTTATTAATTAATATAGTAATTGCGTATAGACTAATATAAGCGTATATCGCACTTTCGTATTAGATCTTATCTAAAAGTAATAAGAATAGCTATAATAAAGCTATGCGATATAATATCACGTAGCTAGACGAATCTGACGTGTCTTACTAGCTAGAGTGCGTATTAGAAGTTTTCTTAAAAGAGTTATCTAATAATCTTAATATATATAATTAGATTAAGTATCTTATAGATCTATTATCTAATAAGCTATTAAAGAGCCATTTAATTTATAATATATCTTATAATAAGCTCGTAGCGATTAGAGATTATTACGGGTCGGAAAGGTGTGGTATATTTGATGGTATGGGACCAGTTTTTCGAATATCATATCGAAAGATATGGGATATCCCATACCCTCATTGGGTTTTTAATAAATATATTACGTAATATTTTTATATATTCTAAAAATACGTAAAAAGCTTAAGCGAACGCTTATGTAATTATAAAATTCTATAAATAGATTAAAAAGATATAATTTTTTAAAATAAGTTGAAAAAAAGTTGAAAACGACTATGTTCAACAGGTACCACACCTTTCCGACCCGTAGAGATTATTTAAATAGTGCGCTTAAAAAGAAGTAAATTCGATTCTCAAATAATTAGATTAACTCGTCGATACTATTTATTAAGAAAATAGATAGCTCGCTATAACTTTATATCGACTATTAAGAGCTTAATAAGATAATTATTAAAAATAATTACTTATTATCGCTATTCTTAGAAATTTTAAAAAGATTTATATATATAAAGTACTTTATTAAGATTAATATTCGTAACGCGTATTATAGAATACGAGTGCGAAAGGAAAACGAGTAAAAAATCGTTTTTCGAACTCGCTATAATTAGTTTAAATATTAAATAATATCTTTTAATCTCGCAAATACTCTCGTAATTTTTTAAGCTTATATAAATAAAGTATTTAAATTATATATCGACGTCTTCTACGTGATATATCTAGATAACGTATTAATTTATTTTAAGATAAAAGACTTATATTAAAAGTATATACGTAAGGTACTACGTGCACTCTTAAAGTATCGACTCTATACGAAGTTATCGAAATATACTTTTAATCGTAGCGAGATTATTTTTCTAAAATTCGTGATAAATTAGTGTAATATTTAAATAAAGTTATCGCGTATTAAGACTATTACTAAGTGACTAGAACCAGAGTCTATTAAGAATATATTAATCTTTTTAAGATTCGTAGAGTTTTATTAACGATTTATAAAGAATTTTTTATAGATAGTTATATTCTTAATTAATTTAATTCGAGAAATAAAGAAAGACGAGATTAAATTATCTTTCGTATTTAATAAAAAAGTACGCGAGACTTTTAAAATACTTAAGCGAGTATTTATTATAACATCTATCTTAGAACACTATAATTAAAAAGTATCGCTTATTATAAAAATCGATATTTTTAAAATAAATATAGATAGTGTGCTTAATTAGATAAATAAGAATAAATAATAGTATTTTATTACGTTTTTTAGTTATAAGTTTAAAGAAATAGAGTCTCGCTAAAATATATATAATAAGAAGCTATATATAATTATACTAGACTTTAAGAATTAAAGATATTACTTATAAAATAATAAGTATCTTATTTATGTGATCTCGAATTATAATAATCTATGTTATTTTATAATAACGAAAGAGCTTAATACGAAGTAGATTCGCTAGACTAAGAAGTTAGCTACGTTTAACTTTATAATTAAATATCGTAAGAAAAAACTTAATTCTATAAATATATTATTAAGAAGATCTAATATTATTAAATCGATTAATAGCGAGAATAATAATAATAATTTTCTTTCTATCTTGCGAAATAAGCTTCGTAATTAGAAATATTAATCTAATTTATAGAAACGTAATAGCGTATTTATTATAATTAAACTTACAATATTAACGAAGCAATTAAACGATATTTTCGTCGTAGATATTTAAGTTATAGACTTAAATAAGAGAGTGCTCGATAGATAGATATGTATTCTAGATATTGCGATATCGTCTCGACTTCTAATTTATTAGGTTTTAAAGTTAAAAAAATTCTATTTAAAGTTACGAGAATTAATAATAATATAATTATTTAAATTATAACGTAAAAACGCTTTCGTAACGAATAAAGAGTAACGTTAAAAATACGCTATTAAATAGAATAAACTTTCGAAATAAAAAGTCGATAAGAATAAATTACTATATCGTAATCTCGTAGTTTATATTTCTAACGATTCTACTATAAAGAAAGAGATTCTTCGCATAAATTATAATAATCTTAATATTAAATATTTCTCGCGTAGATACATTAAGAAGAGTATTAGATCTAAATATTATTAACTAGATATAATAATCGAAATAGTAAACTATATTTACACTTATCTCGATTATTAGCGAATATAAGTTTATTATTATAAGTCTTATAGCGAGCTAGCGCCAATCTTATTAAACGACGTGAATTTATTTCACACTATAATAATAAACTTTATTATAGATCTATTATCTACGAGGAATTTATATATTAATAAGATTTATAATATTATTTTAATTTTAATAGATAAACTTATAAAGCACGTAATATATATAGCAATTATAAAAGATTTTAAAGTAAATAAACTTGCTAATATTATGTGACGAGAGTTTATATTATTGCGTGATATAATACGTAACTTAATTTTAAATCGAGACTTACTATTTATAAGTAAGTTTTAAATAATATTATATTAATACTTGAATACGAAGCGTAGACTTAGTATTACGTGTTATTCTTAAATAGATAATTAGATTAAGAAATAAAATTAAGTTCTCGAATATTATTTATAAATATATTATAATTATAAATAAGATAATTAACTCGAAATATTGTTAATAACTACGTTCGTATATAATAATAATATTTACGTAAGTATAAATAAAACCTCGTAAAAATTATTAATAAGATATATAGTAGATTTAGAAAGTACTTTTAAGAATAGAATCTTAAGAAAAGAAGTATCGCTTATTATAGAGCGAGTAGAATAATTACGAAATATTAGATCGTATCTAAAAGAATTATAAAAGCGAGTTGCGAATTAATAAATAAAGTATTATAATAATAATTATTAGACTATTATCTTTTAAGAGAGAGATAAAATATTATTATAAAGCTTAAATATACGTATTTTGCGATTAAAGAAGAAACTTGATTATAAATAGCTTAAATCTTTTAAAGTGCTAGAAAGAATAGATACGTAAATTTATAAACTAGATTTTTCTATTAAATATAAAAAAATTTATTCTATATTTTATATATCGCTATTAGAATCGTAATATTCGTAAAATAATAACTTAGAATTATAAATAATCTTAATTAATAAAGAAGAGAAATAAAAAGTCGATAAGATATTAAATAAAAGAGTTCGTAAGAGCGAAATTAAGTATTTTATTAATTAAAAAGACTCTTTATCTTATAAAGCTTCGTGAAAATTAATAAAATATCTCGAAAATATTAAAAACGTAATTAAAAACTTCGAGCGAGTAAAAAAATTATATAAGTTAATATCTAAAATAAAGTAAAAAACGTAATTATTATAGAAAGTTAAGAAGCGAGAAAAATTACGAAAATAATAGTAATAGAGGGCTCGCAGGCGAAATTTATAATTCGTAGAATTAGTAATAACCACTATTTATAACTCGTAGGCTTACACACGCATAATAATCTAACGCGTGGAAGCGCTTTATATAACGAAAAAAACGATAGTTATAAGAGTCGTATTTAAACTTAATTATAATATTATTTAATATTAGCTAAAACGTTCTTTTAAGATAAAAAGTAAATATTTTTATTAAAAATAATCGCTAATAAACGAAAAAAGATAGCGATAGAAAAAGAAGAAGTAACGATAGCGTTATAAGCGCGTAAGACGCTTACTTCTATTAGCTAAATCCTTAAATCTATAAATTAAGATTATTTTATTCTTTCACGTAGCGAGGCGAAGACGAATAAATAAAAAGATAGTTATAATCGTAAATATCGTAGCTTAATAATAAGAGAGAAAAAAGTCTAATATATAAGCGTATTCGCCGCGAAAATAATAATCGCATTTACGTTAGCGAGAGTTAGTAGAAGACGTAAGATATATCGTAATTTAATTACACGTAAGAGCGCGAATACAATAAAGATAGATAACTTCGTATACGTTAGCGAAATTCTTTAATAAAATATTATTCTTTTCTTGTAATTAATATATATTTAATAAAAAAACGAAGACGAATATAGTTATTTCTCTCGTTAGCTAAGTATTTCTTTAAAGTAATCTCGAATACTTACGAATAAAAGTAAAAGCGAAAGTAGAAATAAAAGTAAAAGTAGAAGTAGAAGTAGAAGTAGAAGTAAGAGTAGAAGTAGAAGCAGAGGCGGCGATAGAAGTAGCTATATCTTATATTAGTTAGGAATCTTGTACTACTATATATTAACTTATTAGGCGACCTAATAAAGCGCTCGTTGAGATCGCGACGACGGAAAGTTAAGAGGGCGAACAATATTAATATTATTAATATATCTCTTACTCTTTCACTTTTTTATAGCAAGTCTTTACGTATAATAAAGAAGCATTACGCAAAGAAGGAAATAATCGTAATATATTCTCTAAAGATACTTATTGTAAGTAAAATTAATTTAGCTAAACGACTTTTAATCTCACTTAACTATTATCTTAACTAATATATATATATCGCTATTACGATAATATATAGCTCGCTAACGTAATATTACGCTAGAAATAATTAAAGACTAGATAATAGATAGTAAGAGAAGCTTAGCACTTACTAATATTAATATTATTATTAATGTTATTATTACTCGAAAAGAAAGTAAGTAAGATTTTTATATCTTATTAGCGTGATTTTCGCGCTATTATAATAATAGAATAATAACGCATTATAATAAGATAATAGCGATAATAGCATATTATAATAGCGATAATAGCATATCACAATGAGATAATAGCGATAATAGCATATCACAATAGAATAATAGCGAGTACGTATTCTATTAATCAAGATAACGATATTCGTAGCCGCGCTATTGCGATCTCAACACATACGCATATTAAAATAATTGAGATAATCTAGATATAAGATATCTAGAGTTACTAGCGTAATATATATTAATTAAGATTACGTGATAGCTAGTAATAGCTAGCAAGTATAAATCTAATAAGTTCGCAAGTATTTAATTGTAATACGTAGTTATAATAAAGTTTAGAAACTAAATCTTTTAAGAAGAAAAGTAGTTATAAGAATAGAAAATTCTTTAAGTAAATTAATAGAACTCGCTTAATTTGTATACTAGACTATAAGCTACGTAGTAAAGACGAATATCTAATATACTTAATAAAAGTCTTAAATACTCGCGAATCCCCTTTTTCTTTTTTACTTTCTTAGCTATTAGTTTACTTAGCAATCCAGATAACTATCTTAACATCTACGTTTCTTAATCTCGCTAATTGTCTAGCTACTACGTAGCTTCATTGAAAAGAGACCTTGCTACCTTATAGAATTATATATACTATTTAATTAAGAGGGCTATAAAGTTTATAATTCTATATATATAATATATTTATTATATGAGTCGTCGCTAATATTTAATATATTTTAGAAGAAAAATTAAAAACTATTATATAGAAGACTTTAAATATAATTAGCTTTTTAAATAAGATAATAACGCTAGATAAAGACGATAAAAAAGAAAGAGTATTTAAAATAGATATAAAGATTAAGAGAACGAAGACGAGACGCGATATAAAGATTAGCGATATTAAGTCTAATTCGCTAAAGCGAGATATTAATAATAAAAAATTTATTTATTATTAAGAGCTTTAATGCTATTATTAAGAAGACGTGAGAATAAAAGAATATTATCGAGATAAGATTAAAGATAATTTATAAAGACTCGATAACGAAGAGAAAGAAGAGAGCTTCGCTCTCGATTACGAGAAAAATAAAAAATAAAAAATAAAAAATAGATTCTTAACACCTCAATTATAATTAGACTTTTAATTATTATTATCTCTTTCGATAAGTATTCGTAAAAATATTACTATTACCTTTATTACTATTAATATATATCTAGGTTTCGAATTCGCTCGGCGATATAGGGCGCCGCGTTAGTTATCGACACGACTTAAGTATATCTTATCTTTAATATATATTCGATACTTTTATAATCGACTTTATAATTCTTCTAAGTTAATATTATAGCTTCTACGTATCTTATTCTAAATATTTACACGACTACTATAATTAATTACTTTAATTAAGTTTGCTACGTCTTTCTAGAGTCAAAGATCACTTTTCTCTTAAGCTACTTATAATTATAATTTTTATAATCGACTTCACGTCTCTCGCTATTCGCGTCTCTTATTATTAAAACTATCTTATAAACGTCGAGTCTTTATTAATTTTACTTCTACGCGCTATTGTATTAAATTATTAAATATTATTTCTTTAATATTAACGCTAACTATTAGATAATTTATATAGATTACTATCTCTTAGTATCTATAATTTATAATATAAATATAATATCTTCGTAAATTTTTCCAAGTCGAGTATTACGATCTCTCTCTTAATATTATTCTCGTTTAACTATTTAAACTATATAAATAATATTTATAAATTAAGTCTATTTAACTTTCTTGTAATTCTTATTATTTCTTAACGTGAATAAAGAAGCTTATAGTTATTAATAGTCGACGAGATCTAATATATATACTTAGATTAATAAGTCTTTTCTTTTTTACGTATAATTCTATTCTTTTTCTTTTTTTAATTATAAAATAAATTCGAGTTATTTAAGAATAAAATATTAAGTCTTAGAGATTTAATATATCTCGAAACGCGAAGAATCTAACTTTAGAGCGTAATATTTAAAATATATAGACGAGAAGAGCGACGAAGACTTAAATTAATAAGACGATTCTTAATAATACGCGAACTACGCTTAATAATAACTTAATAAGAGCTTCGACGAGTTAAAGAATATAATACTTCGCGAATTAAGAGAAATAAAAAATAAGAATTTCTTCGAAGTGAGAAAAGCGAATAAATACGATAAATAGCTCTATATTAAGATATCGGCGATTAATATAAGAGAATATATTAGCTAAAATACGCTCTTAAGATTCTTATATATAATTAGCGAAATTTTTAGATTTATATAAAAATAAAGTAAATTAATAGAATATATAAGTAGATTGAAGCTTATCTCGACTAGTTTCAAATCTATTAGAACGATTTAAGAATTTCTTTATAACTAGTTATCGTCTACGCTATAGCTAATAAGTTTATTTAATAAAAATTATCTTAGCGAGTCTAAACTACTTTAGGCGTTAGCGTCGATTACTATAATAATATAGAAACGCGGCTAAAATGCTCTTTAATAATAATGAATCGTTAATATCTCTTTTATAAAAAGTAATATATTAATAATAATAGACTCGGGCGCTATCTAGCTAAATACAAAAAGCGTAATATCAAGCAAATAGAAATATACGATTATAGTAACTTCTCTATATCTACGTAGATTACTAATTATAAATAGATATTAAATAATAGACGAGAAAAGACTCTCGATCTTATTAAGTAGCGATCTCGCTAAGAGCTTATCGATCTTAAATAATAAGTAAATATAATTTTAGCTAACGCTAATATCGTTAGCGCTTTTAATAATAATATATTTCGAGATATATTTAATACTAATATAAATCTCGAGAATAATAATAAAGATATTTCTAATATATAGAGAATAATATTAATTATAACTAAAATATTAATTAATTTAATATCTATTCTAAATATAGATAAAGTTAATAATCTCTCGATCTATAAGCGCGATATTAATTCGATTTATATATTAGTTAACACACTCGATAGCGCGATTAGCATTATTTTATCGTAGAGATCTTATAGCTTTTTCTCACTTATTATAATTAGCGTGAAAATATATTTTAAAGCTCGTGATATAGATAGATCTATAAAAAAGAAGATAAATAAAATTATAGTTTTATCGTTAGAAGACTCTAACGTAGCGTAACGACCATTTAAACTTAAGATTAATTACGATTTAGTTAATTAAATATATAAATATAAGTTATTAAATAACATTAGAAATAAGTTTTTTAAAGATATACGTCTAAGATCGTTTTATAATATCGCTAGTTTCGATAATATAACTGTATTAAAGAAGAAGATATATATAATTAAAAAGATTATTTTAATCGAGTAGTAAAAACGCTTCGAGATCGAATTATCTTTATTCGAAAAAGAGCTATTAGCTATTAAATATAGTATTCTTTATCGTAATATAATAAACTTAATAGACTTTATAATTAACTATATTTCTTTCGTCTCTAATATAATATATACTTTAATTTAATAACGAAATACGAATAAAGAGTTAATCTTTAGCGAGATATACATTATAAATTAATAATAAAAGATATAAGATTAACTCTTCTTTAACGCTATTATTATTTTAACTATATTAATAATAAATAAAATATATTTATCTTAGACACACGGGAATTAATAGACGTAATTAGTTTATATTACTATAGATAATCTTAATCGTAAGACGCGACGCGCTTCTCGACGTCTAGAATTAATATTATTAAGACTTATATTTATTATTTATAAGCGTGCTAGAGTAGAGGTCTATTACTACGTAATAAGTTATATATTAAGATATAAGTCGCTATTAACGTCGCTTTACGTATTTTACGTTAATACTAATATTACTAACGCTAAAGAAGTACTCTAAAATAGAGATTAATCTAATATACGCGAATAACGTTATTCGAAGATATTATTCTATTTTAATTATTATAACGAATAATTATAAGAAATAAATATTTATTATCTTCGTTAAGAGTAATCGTTATTATTTTATTTATAAGATCGCTCTCGACGAGCGTAAGAATCTATATATAAATTATAAAACTCGTATTTACGATTTAATGAAATTACGACTTTTTAGATAATAATATAAGTCGTATATTTCGATAGAAATAAATGCGTATAATATCTCGAACTTTAATTAAAAATATTATCTATTTAACGTTCATATCGCTTAGATATTTAATATATTATATAACTTCTTTATGCATAATATAATAAAGTATATAATAATATAATTTTAGAAAGCGATTAGAGTTAAAAGAATAGAAGTTAAAGTATAAAATATATTAGATAATCGATTTCGATAAGTTTCTTATTTTATTAATCTTAGAAGATTTTTATATTTTAATCGCGTAAGTTAATAAATAAGAGAGAAGAGAAAGACGATATTACGATAACTAATATTAATTTTTACGTCGTTGCTTATTAAGAATTTTCTCGATTTACTATAAATAGATCGAGCGATAGTTAACTTTATAATATTAATAAGATATCGCTCTTATAATAAAGAAAGTTTAAGATATTTATCTATGGCGAAATTTAGAATAAATCTATTAAAGAAAGTCTTACGCGAGTATCGATTAATAAATAATAATACGAACGAAAAACACCTTAACTTCGTTAAATAACACGTTATAAGTTATTATATTATTACAATTCGAGTTTATAATATATAAGATAAATATAATATATAAATCTCGAAGCGCGTATATATAAAGATATTAAAGCGAGTTTATTTCTTAACGAATAAGCGAGAAAATTTTCTAAAATAGATAATAAATTATAAATATGCGAAATATTAATATAATAGCGATAATGAATATAATTCTATATCGAGAAAGTAAGATAATTTTAAGAGTTATAAGTAATTTAAACGATAAATCTATTATTATTAAATATCGTCTAAATCTAAATAACTTAGAGTGAAAGTTTAATTTAGTCGACGACGAGCCTTTAAAGATATAATATAAATATAATTATAAAATATAGCGAGAAGTAAAGACTATCGTAGATCGACTATAATTTAATAACTGTGAGGGTTATAGGGCCTAATAGGGGCATCGCGCACTATGAAGCGCGATACCCCCGAAGCTTTTGGCCTTATGGCCCAGTGGTAGCCGCCTTGTCTTGACAATAACTTTATAAAAGCCTTTATCTCGTTTATTAAAAAAGATCGTATAAAGAATATAGATTACGATAAACTTTAGTTTAACGTTAATATAGATCGTCGAGAGATTAACTACATTTAAATAAATAATTACTCTATAAGTATTTTTAGATTAATTACTAATTAAAAGATTATAAATAATAACTTATCTAATCTCGATCGTCTAAAAAAGTATCTTATTAAATACGTATTAATATCGAAGTTTATTGACGAGATATAGCGACGTGATTATATATAAATATAAGAATTCGAGATAGAGCAAGCGACGATATCGATATTTTAAAGTAATAAGTTAATAGAATAAATATAAATTATAATAGAGATTTTAGATCTAGATAATAAAGATTAAAAAGAGCGATCGTAACGAATCTAAGATGCTTTAATAGACGTTTTTAAATATCAATATAGCGGATAGATATAAGAATATTATAATATAATAGAGATAAAACGAATATAATATTTTAATGTAGTTAATTCACGCACGATAGAAAATCGTTAATTTTATAAACTTTTATATATTAAAAAAAGCGTCTATTTTATTCTCGCTACGATTAAGAATAGAGAGATCTTCTATATTAATAATTATATTAATTAGAATTAATATAATAGTATCTACGATCTAGATTTTCTAATAATCGATATAAGAGTAATAAAGAGAGTATATAGAAGATTAAAAGATTATAAAGACTTGAGTTATAATATTAGATAGTAATAGCAATAAGCTAATCTATAGAATACTTTAATATATAAATAATAGTAATTAATAAATAAATATTAAGAGATTATAAAATATTTATCGTGCTAATATCTATTAATGCATAAAAAAGACTTATTAATATTATTAATCGAGATCGATAATTAAAAACTAGTTGCTATATATATTAATAACTATTAATAATTAAGAATAAGTTACTATTTACACTATCGACTATTAACGATGAAAGTAGAATTACTATTAATGCTATCGATTACTAGCGATAAGAATAGAGTTACTATTTATGCTAATCGCGTATAAAACTCGCTAACGAAGCGGGCCGTAAATTCTAAATTGAAAATTCAACTTTACTTTTTACCGATATAGATATTTATTTCTAATCTTTCTCTAAGAAGACTATTAGTCCTCTTAATTTTTACGTAATTTTATAACTCTATATTCTTTCACTTTTCTTTAGCTTCTCTTTTACTTCTCTTCTTTCGCCCTATTCTCTCTCTCTCTATTCTCGTTTATCTTCTTTCTTTTATTTTTCTCTTAAAGAACATTATTTATCTTCTTATTTTATATATTTTATAAATATTTCTTAAATTTACGCTACGACCGCAGGCGGCTTCTTTCTAGTCTTTATTCTTATCAACTTTCTCTCGCGAACGATTCGAGAAACGATTGCTCTTTTTACGTCCAAGTATCTCACTTATTTATACTTTCTTTATTATTATCGATTTCTAGATTTATAAACTCGAGACGCTATTCTTATTTAGCTAATCTATATCACTCTTAACGTCTTTTATCTCGACTTCAGAGCTTTTACATTATTAAAAGCTAATCTTCGAGTCGAGAATCTATTGTTAACTAATATAATCTCTCTCTTCGTCGATCCTTATCTTAGCTTTCTAATCGATATACTTAACTTTTATTTAAACACGTATCGCCGTGTTTATCGTTCAGCCGATATAATATTATTCGTACTATTACTATTTCACGCTCTAATTATCGCGATTCAGCGAATCTTATTTTTTCTAAGAGTATCGACGCATCTCTACGAAACGATCGTATATCTTTATCGCTACTCACGCTATTAAATACTAATCGTATATAGGTAGAATCGTTCTTATATCTACTCGTGCTCCTCTCTCATTTTCTCTTACGCAAATTCTTTTACGAAATCTTTCTTCGTACGCACCAAACACTGGCCGTGCTTTTTATTTACTCGATTTGACGTTATCTATTATCGAACTCGCTATTTTCTCGTATATATATCTATATCTTCGCGGGACTATTCGTCTCTACGTCGATCGTTTCATATATTAGCGTTTTATAACGAAATAAATACTTTCGTTATAATCGCGCCCGAGCTCTTATTATTTATATCGAAGACTCAATTAAGATTAAGATTATACTTACCCGATCGTTAAAGATCGAAGCCGAATAATATATCAACTTGTAAATTTCTTCCGTAAGCTTCTTGTTCTTTCTATAAAATTATTCGTTCGTAATAATCTCTTAATCACATAAGAAGCAAAATCAATTAAATCTATTCGTGGAATCTCGTCGAAAACTAACTCGAGAGCTTCTTTATCACGCTTAGGCCGGTGAAAGAGACGCGATATTCGGCTCTCGCTAAATATTGTTTAGTGAATCTTATAAAATTAGTCCCCCGATAAGCGAATACGAGAGTATTTTTCTAATCGTCTGTGAGGGCGCTTTCCAATTGTACCATAGGGTTAAAAATATGACTCATGGGTTCGGGTGCCGCGCTTCATACGAAGGCGCACTCTAATTGCCCATATGAAGCCCATACGGCGTACCCGGGACCCCACACTGGTACCCATATGGCTTCGTACAGCCTAACATCGTCACCGGATTTGAAATAACCGCGCTTCTACTCTATTTTTAACAACTAATTCATGACTATTAGACTCGAAAAGTTCGCACGTGTCGAATCTATGTGATCTGATAGGTACAACGTATCGATAAGCATAGTTATACGATAAACACACCTTAATGAAACGCTCACGAGTGTAGAAATCGCTCTTGTTATATAGTTATTACTAAATAATACCTTAAAGAACGACAATCTAAATAAGATATTATAATAATAAGTACTTTTATTAACGTCGCTAATCTATAATATAGATTTTCTTTATTTCGATCTTCTTAATCTATCTAAAAGAGAAGAAAATCTCTTTTAATCGCCGTGATATTATTTTTTAGAATTCGACGAATATAATTAAGACTTTTCGAGTTGAAATAAATAAAAAATATATAGAGCGTTAATCGAGATATTAAAGTCGCGTAAGACGAGACTAAGTATAGATTAGAGACGACGCGATGAATATAGAGAGAAAATAAAAAGATGCTAGTAATAAGTAAAGTCTTTAAGTATCTTATCTTTCACGAGTAATCGCCGAGTAATATTTGAGACTACTTAATAGCGAGACGATCTACGAGATATTATACGAGACAATTTAGATATCGAAGTAGAACTATTGAAATTGAAGTATTAGTCTAAAGAGAAATAAGTATAAAGTTAATAGATTAATAAATTACTCACGAATATAATGTTAGATAGTAAAATTTATAACTTGAAATTTCGAAGTATCTTCTAAGTCTTTAGAAATAGAATCAAGTTATCAACGCTATGATTGGTCTAGAGTACTCGAGTGTATATAAGAAAGTCTCGAAGTCGAGGAGTATCGTGACTTGTCTCGAGACTAACACTTCTCGAGAACAACGACGCAAAAAATTAAATAACTTTAATAGTGTCTTAAGACTGTTAGTATCTTAAGACTAGCGTCTTAGAATAACGAGCGTCTCGAGATAAGTAGTGTCTTTAGACAATTATCTTCTAATTAATAACGTTTTAAGATAATTATTTCCAGACTTGAAATATCTCAAGATATCCGTCTAAAAACATTTTCCGTTATAATATATTCGTCGTTCTCAGATACTAGTCTCAAGATATTATTCGTTATAACACACTCGACGTTTATAGACGCTAGTCTTAAGATATTATACGTCTATAAACACTCGTCTTAAGATATTATACGTCTATAAACACGCGTTTTAAGATATTATACGTCTTAAGACTCTATATAGCTTCTATATTATTAAAATTATTCTTCTCTTAATTTTTAGAGTAAAGATTAGAGCTATGCATTTGATATCGATGAATAACATCTATTTTATTCTTGCTTCCTAAACTAATCTATAGTCTTTAGCGTATAGAGAAAAGCAAATACCGCTCAGATAATTATATTAAGAAGATTATACGAAGAGTTAGAATTAATGAATAATATTAAAAATAGAATATAGTTGTTTTCAGGTTTAGATATAGAACTAAAGAATAAAGGTTCGTAGAATATGCCTAGAAGATTTATAATAATTCGTATATTCCTTCGTGTAACGAAGAGTGTTGAAATTTAGCATCTCAGTTCTATTGTGCTTGATATATATTATAAGTAGTAGCAAATCTTCATAGAATAACAATAAGTTATTATTAATTTTCAATAAAGAGTGACGTAAAATTCTCTTTTGAGTGAGATTAAATGTAGCGCTGGGAGTGCTTAAAAATAGGAATTAGAAGATACGCTAAAATTGAAGTTGAAGCGTACTTCAAAGTTACAATGCGAAGAATAGTAATAGCTTTCGTTGAAACGAATATAAAACGAGTTATCATCTATCACATAAGAAATACATCGCATATATCTTCGCGAACTAAACTTCGTAGAGTTATAAGCGTAGAAAACAAGCGCTTAAGAAGAATCTACGATATGAACGAAGATACTCAATATCAATTGACGAGTTCGTTGCCGATAGCGAAGATAGCATCTTAGGACTTAGTCTAAGGCTTCTCTTACTCTATAAATCTATCGTCGTCAAAGAAATATTATATATTTATCTATATAAGAAGAATCTACTAATCTACATTACTATTATAGCACTATAGAATATATCGATCATTATCTAAAGTCTCTAGTTCAATATATTCGTCGTTTACATTCACGTCGAGAAGTAAAGAGAAGTTAGAAATAAAATACTCGAAATAGAAATAAAGGGACTTAAAACGGAGTTAAAGAAGTCGGAATTAACTTCGAAGGCTAAGTATTGAAGATCTCTACGCTTATTCACACATATAAAAGATAAATATATCTTCGTTCGATTACCTAGACTTTAATTAGACAATCTATAAATAGAAGAGAAGAATATTCTTTACATAATAATAAATAGCGAGTATATCGAGACTATTACATTAAGCTAAAAGGTAGACTTGCTTTATTATTCGTATATAGTTCTATATATTTATTAACGATTATCTAAAGCTTTCTATCTCTATATAGCGATTTTAAAAAATAATATATTACTTTTATAAACATTAGTCTTCTTTTAAGCTAGAATATTTAGACTTATTCTATTATCTTAACATTAATATTTTATCTATTAATAACTCTCTATTATAGCGCGAAGCTAAAGAGAAGCTTAAAAACGAAGTATCTTTTCCATCTATTTTAATATACTATTATAACACTACGATACGTCGAATATTATTTATATCTTAAAATTATAATATACTATCTATTCGAGTAGAAGTGCGTTATCGAATATATATAATATCTCGTTAAGTTATAAGCGTTAGCTTTAACTTAAGAATATCGTTCTCTAATTAAGTAAGAAGCGCGCCTTATAATATTCGAGTTCATAAGCACTCATAGCTATTATAATATAAATTAAAGTAGATAAGCGAATCTCAATCGAGAAGAATTTGAATAAAATAGAGTATACTTAATATTTTCTTATTTATAATAAGTGAGAACGACTTCTCGTTAGATAAGTCTTAGCTACGCTTATACGTTAATTAAATTAAGTCGACTTATATAATAATACGAGAAACTAAAAAGAAATAGTATAAAAAAAAAGAAAAATTAAAAGTAGCGAGAAAATCTAGTGAATTAAAGTTTAAAAAGAATATTAATAAGCGTAAAATAGCTATAATCAATTTAATTTCAGCGTACTTTTCGTATTCTTCTATATGATTTCTTAAGATCGATTAATACGTATTAGCTTCGGCGCGAATCGATCTTAGAGCGATAAATATATTTTTTAATAATAAAAAAGAAATTAAAAATAGCGATAGAGAGCGCTAGTTGTAATTATATTTCCACTAGCACTTACTTAGAAAAGTAGATATCGTAAATTCGATTCACTATCTATTAGTATTATTCACTTATAATATTTTCGAGATTAGCGTCTTCTTAAAATATCTTTTTAAGAATTAGCGTAAGCTAATAGAAATAATAGAGAATAATATTAAATCTAAAATAGAATATTATTTCTAAAGCTATGAAAATCTAGAATATAGTTAATTCAATAGAAGTAAGCTTTATTTAAAAATTTATAATTCAAACGTGCGATTAACTTTCTCGATTGATCTACTTTAAGAAGAATTAAGATTCGTATATCTATTTTGCGTATAAAGAGCACTAATTAAATAACTACACTTCGATTAAATAATTTAAATCGCGCGACTTATAAAACAAAGTATCGCTAGAAACTATTCGAGTATATTTATAAGATTTAATTATCTTATAAAGAAAATCAACTACTAATAAGATCTCGAAGTAATAAAGCTTAAAATCTTAATTGAGTCGACAGACGTACGACTAATTACAAGTACTAATAATTTCTATATCTAATAAATACTAGTAGAGAAAGAGTATCTCTTTAAGAGAAATTTAAGTAAGCATTTTATTAAGACTTATTAAGAACTCTATCGAGAAGTTAATATATCTTTTAAAGCTATTTTAATCTCTACGTCGAGTAATATTATAAAAAGAAAAGTATCTAAGAAGAGACGAGGAGCTAAAGTATACGTACTTTTTAAATTTAAGTCGCAATTAATAAAAAGAATAAAATAACTCTAGTCCCGAGATTAATTTTATTATAATAATTAAATAATTAAAAACGAATAATCTTAAATTAACTACTAAGCTAAACGAGTTAAATAATCGAATAACGAAGACGTCGAAACTTAAGTAACTAATTAAAGAAGAAGCGACTCGATTAAACCTAATAATATAAGAAGCTAAGATAAAAAAAATATATTATAGTAACAAGTATAGATCTTAATAGATATAATAGAATACTTTAGAAGTATAATCGTAAAGTTAATAAATAAATTTATAAATAGACTAAAGCTTAACTTAAATCTTCTTATCGGTCGATAGAATAAGTAAAGAGTTTTATTAAACACTATAAGCTAGTCGCTAGTTAAGATAAAAGATTTTATAAGCTATAGACTAGTCTTGTTAAGATAACACTATAAAATATTTATAAAATAGGTCTTGATAATTAGTATTAGAATAAAAGGCAAAATAGAAAAGAATACTACTATGTAGAAGTATTAGAAAATAATAATACTTAATAGAGAGTAGACTACTTGAAACGTAGCTTTCTTTCTCTTAAGAATAGCTAATGAAATTAAATAAATAAAGGTAAGAATATATAGAATAGATATAGTTCAAGTCGCAATATATTTAAAATATCTAGAAATATATAAAGTAGAGCGTTTTGAATAAAGAGTCTTATCGTAAACTCGGAAGTTATATAAATTTAAAATCTTATAATTTTCACTTCGTTCGAGTTTCTCTCTTATCGTTTAAATTTCAAATATAAGAAAAGTAACTATCGAATTAAATTAAAAGAAAATAACTCGCTCGAATCTATTTTCTAGCACGAGAGTCTAATTCTAAAAAGCGTAAATACCTAGTCGACGATTAGATAAAAGTTAAAGAATATCGTAATCTTTATATCTTACTCACTTCCCCTTAACGCTCATAAAGAATAATACACTAATTAAAGCTTTAATACTAGAAAAAAGATTAAGAGACGATAATAAGATTATTAGAAGTCTTTCGTACATTTCTAGCTATAACTTATTCGCACTAAAAGAGAGATTTTCATTAAATTCATATTCGATTTGCTATATAAAGATTATTACTTTGACGTTTCATAGTCTAATAGTATTATTCTAAGATGTAGAGACTAGAAGCTGGTCGTTAGGCGAGAAGACGATCACGCTAACTTAATATAAATAACCTTCAAGCGTGCCCCGCGAAGCTTCTATAATTAAGTTTTATAATTTAATAATATTATTATAAGATATAGAGACTAGAAGCTAGTCGTTAGGCGAGAAGACGATCGTCTTAATTAAATTTAAATAATCTTTAAGCGTGCCCCGCGAAGCTTCTATAATTAGATCTTATAATCTAATAGTATTATTATCGAATATAGAGACTAGAAGCTAGTCGTTAGACGAGAAGACGATTATCTTAATTAAATTTAAATAATCTTTAAGCGTGCCTCGCGAAGGTTTTATAATTAAGTCTTATAGTCTAATAATATTATTATAAAATATAGAGACTAGAAGCTAATCGTTAGACGAGAAGACGATTGCTCTAATTAAATCTAAATAACTTTCAAGCGTACTTCACGAAGCTTCTATGATTAAATCTCACAGTCTAATAGTATTATTATCGAATATAGAGATTAAAAGCTAGTCGTTAGACGAGAAGACGATCGCTCTAATTTATTATAAATAATCTTTAAGCGTGCCTCGCGAAGCTTCTATAATTAAATTCTATAGTCTAATAGTGTTATTATCGAATGTATAGACTAGAAGCTAATCGTTAGGCGAGAAGACGACCGCGCTAACCCAATGCGAATAATCTTCAAGTCCTTGTAAAGAAGACGTTCAATTCTTTTTCACAATAAATAGTCGTTCTATTTATTCTAATAACTCTTATAAGAATAGATACTTTATAGTATTAGCTTTTGAGCTAAAAAGAAGAATAGAATTATAGACTTAAAGAGGCGTTGTCTCTATAATATATCTAGACTCGAGAATAAAGCGTTTTGCATTATGTATAAAGGCTAATAGATCTATATTAACTTGAAATTAGAGATTAAAATAATTAATATGTAGAACGCATATAATTACTCTAATAATACACACCTTAGGTATAGCGTCTAATACTTTAATTATAAGTATCGCTTTAAATCTCTTATTTATTAGATTAAGTACTTTAAGTTAATAAAGAAAATAAGTTTAAAGAAATTTATATACGCGTCTATTATTATATAGACTAAGATCGCTCTTTAAAAGATAATTAACTTAATATTAATAGACATATTAAACGTAATAGGGCAAGTGTTAATTTATTGTACTAATTTCTATTTTATTCTTTAGTGTATCGAGCGTCTTAAGCCAATCGATATTTCTTTTCAAGATCTTTAATATAACATATAAATAGTGTTTAGCTATATCGTGATAAGTCTTTCCTTAATCGATCTAGAAATATCTATTAAGATATCGATTCTTATTAACGAGAAAGTCGCGAAAAGATAAATAAAGTAATTAAATTAATATATTTCGATCTTCGGGAATATTTAGTATCGATTTGAGAAAGTTTAATGTAATACTAATCGTCTCTAATAGAGTTAAAGATAGCTTTATTAATATAACTATAAAGAGCGAATTAAATAATATAATAATTGATTTTATAGTATCTCGAAACCGTTAAGTTAATATATTCTCCTCTTTTTTATTATAGTCTTTAATTATAGATATCTTTAGAATCTAAATATATATATTATTAAGTCTATATATAGACTTTTATAAGTTATTATTTCCTTAAAGAATAATATTTAAACGCTTTTTCAAATACTATTTCGAATTTTAAATAAATCGATATATAGTAATAATAAAGATAAAGAGACTATTCGATCTTTCGATAATTAGTGTTCTTATTCATGAAGGCATACACATCGGGACCAAGTAGTACTATAGATAGATAATTGAGCCGTCCCAACGCTAAGGTCAGCAGTTAATAGACTTAGATAGGTCGTTAATAGACCTAGATGAGCCCCTAAACGTGCCTTAGCGCTAGAAAACTCCCTATATCTATGCGATATAGACCTGAAGTGTCTAATTAGATAGCTATATATAGGCGTGAATAAGTAAGATAAAAGAATACGATTGCTCTGAGTGAGAAGAATTCGAATAAAGAGTTAATTAATAATATAAGATTTATACATATAGTACTCTCGAGAACACGTGTTCCCCGTATATATATATGCATCTAAAATAGGGGCTGGATTATAAGATATACTAATTTATAATCTTACTATTCGATTAGTGTTCTTATTTATGAAGATATACACATTAAGATTAAGTAATATTATAGATAGATAATTAAGTCGTCCCAACGCTAAGATTAGTAATTAGTAGATCTAGCTAGATTATTAGCAGGCCTAGATAGACTTCTAAACGTGTCTTAGCGCTAGAAAACTTTTAAATAATTAAAAGACGTTATATAGAGACTTCATAAAAGACTTCGCATAACGATTTAATAATACGAGTATCGCTAATATTAGCGCTAATAAGACGAAAGATATTAATGCCTTCATAATATAATAAGAATTCGCTTGAGATAAGTAATAATATAAAGACGATAGAAATCGAACTTTCAGCGTTTTAATAGCATAATCTTATCGTCGCTAAGGCCCGCCTCTTATATTAAAGTAATAATCCCTCTATAAAAGAAGTACCCTAAATAATAATTTCTTATATTAAGCGAGATTAATATTTAATAAAGTTAATCGATAATTAGCTCTCTAATAAAAGAGCTCTTATTTAATTAAAAGAGAAAGCTATTTAATAAGATCTTTCATCTAAAGAGATATCGTAAGACCTTTACTATATAAGCGTTATTATTTAACGTCGCAATAGTAAGTATTATCTCTTGATAAAAGAAATTCGTTTTGAATACTAAAAGTGTGAATTCGAGGTGTTTCTTGTATAGCCTTATCGAGCGACGAGTGAAGAATCATTGCTAGAAGTCTCGGCCTTTGCGATTACGTATAATATATATAAACTCGCTTATACGGAGAAATGCGGCGAATACGAGACAAAAGATTATATAGAGCGTTGCTCCGGCCTCGTCTTCTTGATAGATATAAGTAAGTATCTATAATAATAGATCTTTAGTAATTAAGCGATGTTCTTTTATCTCAGCCTCGCCTCGTAGACGTTAAATATCGATAATAATTTATTGTAATTAAGGATTATAGAATATCGTAAGATTCTTATATTCTATATCGACGTAAACTAATCTAACGCCTATTAGATAGACCTTAATAATCTTAGTCTTAACTCGTCTCGTGCTAAGATATATAATTTAGCTAGCGAGTAAATTAATAATCGCTAAAAAGAAAGAAGTGCTCTTATTAATAGCGTAATAAGCGCTATATAACTTAATAAATATAATATACGTTTTTCGCGTCTTTGCGATTAAATCCCATTAAAGAAAACGAGCTATCTCTCGTAATAGTGCGATCTAATTATATTAGGAATTTAATAAGTTCCGCCCTAACTCTACGAAGCGATTAAGATATATCTTAGCTATAAATATACGTTAGCGATCTTTCAATATCGAAAGCGTGATAAGTTATCTATTAGCTTATTAATCTTAATTAAGATCTATATTAAGATTAATAAATATCGTATTTAGTTAATAGTATTACTATATCTCGTAGTAAGATTATAGCTAATTCGCGAATAAAGAACTTTCTAAGATTATAAATATATACGTCGTTATCGTAATATAGCATTAATCGTGATCTCTAAAGTCTTTATAACCATAGTCGAATAACGTGATATATAATTTTTATTTCTTTAAACTAAATATTTTTTTAACGATAACGTGTAATTATTAAAATACTAAAAGTCTTTTAAATCGATTATAAGAGATCTAAGTGCTTTAGAATATAGTCTCTTATATTAAAGATTCCTAATACGTCGATTTAAATGTGTTATATTAATCGACTAATAACGTAACGAATTAACTTAAGATTATTTCAATCTTTTAGAAAGATCTCCCATTATCGTAGATCGACTTTTATATATAATATAATTTTAATAAATGCTATTAATCTTCGAATAGCATTAAAAAATCGCCTTAAAAACGCTCTCTTTAGGATTATAATCTTAGCGATAAATGATAAGAACTCGATCGCTAACTCGAGCTCGCGATATAAAATCATCGCTCGATTTAGAAGGTTCTTAATTGTATTTCTCGCTCGGGCGAGCTTATTAAGAGAGAGTCTAGTCTACATTAGAATACTATCGAACTTAATCCCTAGAAAATCGACTATAATATTTATAATATCCTTAATGTAATTGATTTTAAAGTCTAATTCTTTATATACGAGGTCGAATTATTAATTGTATACGATCGTATCGTCGATTAATGCTAAGATAGCGAAGAAATCGTCTAGATAGTAAAGCACTATAATTTAAAGAAGAACTATTATTAAGATCTAATTAAGAGTCTTTACGAATAGATTAAATATAAATAATAACGTACGCAGATCGAAGAATAGATATCGTTCTATTTAATAGCGATCGTTATAGTGAAATTCTAATAATTATTAATTTAAAATTGCGATTAATATATATCTAAAGACGTCTTTCAAGTCTCTTTTAACAAACTAAGTCTTAAGATCTTATTATAGTAGTGCGATTACTACGTTATCGTATATAGCGTATTTCAGAGCCCCTTAGTCCTAGAATATATTATTATTAATTAAGGTCCCGTATAAGAATAAGAGGTTATAAATACGTCTTTAATTATTATCGTGCTTCGAGATTAATTCTAGCGACGAGTAAACGAATTATTACTTCGTCTAAGAATTAATCTCGATTAGACGATTATGCTAAAGCTATTTTTAAAGATTCGCTATTAATATATTAGATGCTACGAGGGCTAATTAATAATTGTAATTACAATAACTTAGGATTTAATCTCGATATTCGATTCTTACTCTCTTTCGAAGAATAGTCGAAAAGATCTTTACGAATATAAGATCTAAATAATTCTTTAATTAACGATCTTAATCTTTTACTCATAGCGAATCTTAATTAATTAGATCTAAATCTAATAAATCGTATAGCGCGTACGAGAATTCTTCTATTATGTGTAATAGTAATGTAAGTATCTACGAGTACGTTAAGAGTTATTTAGACTTTAAAATCCGATTATTAAGCGAAATAAGATTAATGCTTAAGACCTCGATTTTAACCTTATAATACGTATTTACTAGGTGATTTAGCTAATAATTAAGGCAAATATAAATATATTAATAATACTCGCGTGAGCATCGTTTCTTATTAAAATTTTAGTATATAGCGAAAGATTTAAAAGCAGAACCTAAGTTCTGCTTAATATCGATAAGGGCGATTATTTTACGTAGTAGAAGATCGCTATAACGTCTATCCTCGATAATTCAGACTATAAGATCGTTCTAACCGTTTAAGATACGTACGTTTATAAACGCATAGTAATATTCTCGAATAAAGTTAAATTTATATAAGACTAATAACTTAGTTAGGCGAAAATAATAATTTAATAATATCTTCTATAGACGGATAACCACTATAAAATATAAATAATAATATATAATCTAGTCATACATCTCGAAATACTATAATAGAGACATTATCTTATTTGCTTTCTAAGCACCGTTCGTATCGACGCGATTAACGTATTCTCGACCTAGCTTAATAAGGTTTTCGAATTTAAACGTCTTAAAGAAGATTTACTTAAAATACTTAATATCGATAACGCGATAGCGTTTATAAAGATTAAGAAAGAAACGCGTCTCTTTAATATACATAAAAGAGATTCTAAGATTATTATTCTCCTTTAAATCGCTATTAAACTCGAACGAATAATATTAATAATAACGATAACGGCGGTGAGAGCGTGACTTACGTATTCGATACTACTTATAATAATTATATTCGTACTTAACGAGGCGTTCTTTTAATTCTAAGACTTAATCGCGATAGTTAAAAATCTTAATATCGATCTTCTTAATTACGCTTAAGCTGAGAGTTCTTAAGAAGAATATCTCTGATATTATAGGCTTATTTCTATAAGATCGAGCGGAGCGAGAGGGGGAAGAGAGTGTGATAATCTTTACGAATATCTTAGATCTACTGAAGGTCTTCTTAAAGATCTTCTTAAATGTCTTAAAGCGTCTAATAATAATAGTTATAACGTAAGAGAAATAAGATAATTAAGAAGATTAAAATAGATATAGATATAAATAAGATAAGAAGAATATATGTTAATCTAATATATAGATATTTAATAATTTAGAATTAGTTAAATAAAGATCACAAAAGAATACGATTGCTCTAAGTAAGAAGAATTCGAATAAAGAGCCAACTAATAATGTGAGACCTATACATATAGTGCTCTCGAGGACACGTGTTCCCCGCATATGCGCATGCATCTGGAATAGGGGCTGGATCATGAGACACACTAACCCATAGTCTTACTATTCGAGAAGTTTAAGCTTTTATTAATTAGATTAGTTGAACGAAAGCGAAAATTTCTCTTTAATATTATTTAATTTATATCTTAGAAAAATAGTAATATCGTAACGAATAACGATCGTAGAGATTTTATAAAGTATAAAATCTTTATGCATAGATTTAGAGATAGCATAAAATTTAAGACGAATTAAAATCTCGAGTCTGCTGATAATAAGCACTCGAAGCTATATATTCTTAAAATCTCTAATCTTCGTGAGTAATTAAAGAAGAGTTCGAATATCTTATTAATACTCGTATTTATCTAAAGCACTAATTATAAATATTAAAATTAAAGATAATCGTGAATCGTTCTCTAATTTTAATAGAGATTAATAAATTAACTTCGTTTACTAATCGCGCATAGATTATCGAGAGATACTATTATTTTAGACGATTGCTTCGTATATATAATATTTTAATCTTAATAAAGTAGTCGCTAATTAAATCGCAACGATATTAAAGAGTTTATCGATATAACTAAGATCACCGCGATCTCTTAAGAAAAAGAAATTCGCGGTAAGTCATTTTTACTCGACGAAAGTACGTGTAATAATTCAAGCGATAATAGATTTACCTATATCGATTATAGTATTTAATTAGAATATAGTCTTTTAATATAAATCGACGCTTTACTTTATAATCTAATAAAGAATATTAATACGAGTGTCTAAAAGATAGTAAGGCTTATATTATAGCTTATATAAATTAAAGTTAATATCGTTCGCATATAAAAGCTTAAATAGATAGCGATCTTACTGCGCTAAATTTAGCTTAATATTAAAATTAAGCATCAAGAATACTTAAGATTAGCTTAATTTAGATATTCGAGTTAATAATATCTTACGCTTAATCTATATTTAAAGCGATAGTAAATATTAACTTATATTTCTTAAGTATCCCGAGATCTTTCTTCAACTCCTTTCTTTCGAATAATTATTTTAAAGCTCGAATCCTATATCGACTTATAATCTTTCGACCCTTTTCTAACTTTAGCTTCTTTTATAAATACTCGAGATATATTAAATACTATTAAATATCTTTATTAAGTAATCTTAAGACGAAAAGTCTTATTGCTTCTAGACTTCGTATAAGCTTATTCAAATTTTAAAGAACACTAATAAATACTTTAACTTCTAGATATAATCGATCGATATTCTTTTTAATATTCTTAACATGAGAATAGTACTTCGCGTAAAGAGATATAATCTTCAAAGATGTATTAATAAGAGTAATAACGTCTACTATAGCACTAACGTTATTCATTACCCATTTACAAGTCTAACGGTTATCTAATATCAGGGTAAATAATTTTGAAATACTACGAGGATTACGTGGTAGCACACTCACGGCTTCGATTGGCTTGCTGTGATCGATTCGTTAACTTTAATAAATAATTATTTGCGATATTATTGAGTCTTTACTTTGTTGTGAACTTCTCAATGTGAGAGATTCTTAACTATTAACTTCGAATTACGAGTCGGAAAGGTCTGGTATATTTGGTGGGATATCTCATATCATATCGTATTATATTATATTATGAGAGAGTATTATAAGAGGATTATATTAGATTACTTATAAAGATATAAAATAAGAAATTACTAATATTATGAAATAATCTAAGAAATTTCTAATATATGTAGAAATATCTTATAATATAAATTATTTCTTATATTAGTTGGCGAATAAGATAAGAAAATTTTAGGTTAATATATAAGTTAGAGCGAAATTAACTTAAGTAATTATTAAACTTCGATACTTAATAAGTAATATTAAAATAAATTCTCTTCTAATTTAATCTCGCTAAGTAAATATAATTATTTTAATAAATAATAACTAAAATAATAATTATAATATATT
>JANQBS010000315.1:0-40835 GCA_033085395.1 Xanthoparmelia taractica | reverse complement strand
GTTCCCCGCATATGCGCATGCATCTGGAACAGGGGCTGGATCATGAGACACACTAACCCATAGTCCCACTATTCGATCAGCTTCTGCGAGGTTTATACATAATTATCATCCGATCGGTCAGGCGACTACGTGCCTTCATCGGAGGTGCAGACTAATCTAACAGGCACCACGCATTTACAGAATCACGTAGCATTGGTGATCCGCCTTGTCCTTGTCATGGAACTACCACAATTTGAAGTCCACGGTATCAACCCGCCGTTTATTGCACATATATCGACCCCGGATTTTCTCAATTGCCTAATACAAGAATGGACATGTTCACGCTCTATGCCACTAGGAGGGGGAATATGGTCGGTTCGAGAAAGAGTTGAGGGAATGGAAGAAATTTCTGGACTATCGGCAGAAGAAAGAGGCGGATGGAAATACGGAGGTGCAACTCCAAGAACGACAGTCTACAGAGAGCCCGACCCAAGTGAACTTTTGAAAGAAGTATCGGTCCTATCAACAACTCGAGGTCGAAAACGCTAAGCAGTGAGTAGAGTTCTCGCAGCGGCAAGTGAAACATTTCCAGCAAGAAGAGAATAACTGCACACGACAGAAAATGGAAGATTATGCATATCGAATAAATTCCGAAGGTGAGACAATGCAATCGCATGTAGAGGACGCACGAAAGCAAGTCAGACCTACATAGATGCGGTTGGAGTGGGTAGAGCAACAACTTTCAGCCCTTCTTGCGGAGTGCGCCGTCTCATCGGCAGAAGTGTCAACATCCGATCATCTCGAAGCTCCCATAATACCAAGAAGATCATCGAGGTCAGGTCAACTCAAAGGTCTTAGATCCGACCGGTCTGGTAGATCCTGGGAAGTAATCAACAACCGGATAAAAAGAAAAAGTGTGCTTCAGCAAATTCTGCGCTTGGTTCAATCCATTCATCAAAAGTATCAAAAGCCGCTGGAAGGAAAACATCCTATCCCAACGACAGTCAAAGATCCCCGCAGATTAATAAATTCCCAGCCACCATGACAGGTGCAGCGGTTTCATCGTACGCGATTCCAGGTTGTACTATACGCCTACTCTTTCTGACCTAGAGGTCTCGAGCGATGCGTACGTGCTCTGGACCTTTTCCTATACAATTTGTTTTGAGAATCACACCAGAGTCTTTTGACTAACCCATTCCGCGCAAAGGTATAATTGCTTATTCGATGATCACGAGCAGCCGAATGTTTTCGAACATCATCTGAACCTCCTGGCTCAGCTCTTTATTCGTTACAATGTTTAGGATATATTTGTATGCACCTGATTCGCGGTTATTTAAAGATCCCGCATGATATCATTATGCTAGGCTTAATGTTTAGGCGCGAACTATCAGGTTATTGGATCAAACCCACCCCTTTTGAAACCACACTCGCGAACCCTGTTCACGGATATATCTATACACTCTTCTTAGATAATCGCCTTCTGGCGTACGAATATCGAGAAGGTCTTGTCCTCAAGAATGTTACGGATATCGATCACGCGTTCTTTCGGGAGCTGTTTAAGTACCTCAGATCGAGCAAGCTAGCAGGGCTTTTGACCCTCGAAGTCCTCGAAGACACATCAAGTCTGCAATTACAGATGCGGGAATTTGTACTGGCTGGACAAGGGACCGTCTTAGTCAAAGCCGTGAAGGGACATAAGACCCACGCACGTACCGGTAGTAGAGGACATCAGGTGTTCACAGATAGATAGCCGTTGAGAAATATTAATGCAGTGATGAGCTTACTTCTATGCGAAGGGGTAATTAAGAGCAGTTGTTAACTTGTCTTGAAAGAGAGTCTCTACAAAGTAAATAATAGACCGATACGCTATTAACATGAATATTAACCGAGTGGTTGCCTTCTAAGTCTGTCATAGAATGCTTTGATCCCTAGATCACCTATGCTCCTTAAACTAGTACCAGACTTCTTACTGGTTCGAGAAGCCCTTTTCGTAGATCGCCGAATCGATGAAGCTTTAATTGGACGACTCGTTCGAGGTCCGTTTGAAGTCCTAGGAATGAAGGTTTTATATGTCTTAACGTTTAATGCAAGCTCATCAGCTGACGTCTCCGATTCTATGTGAATAGGTATATTCGATAATAGTGATATAAAGCTTTGCGTGGATGAAACCAAATCAGAATGTTCCTCATCTAGCACCTTGCCGTTCGCCGCAGCTATAAGCTCTTTCCGTTTCTCTTCTACCCAGTCTCTAATATTCCTTCAAGTGCTGGCCCCTTGTCGGAAGGTATCTGGGGCGTCGGTTATAGCGAAGGATCTTAACTGAGTTATGCGATACTCGGTAGGGCGTTTGGTGTCTTTGGAGAGGGTGGGATGGGTTATATATATGGTAAGGAGGCCACTATTGTGATAGATTAATGCGATCGTATACGCGTTGTTATTGTAAGTCATCTCTGGATTAACGTATAATCGAGACTCCTATATCCCCCGGACACTCATAGTATCGTTATATAAAGCTTATCGCTTACACACGACGATATTTTTATTAAGTTCTTTTCCCTTCGTGAAGAAGTTAAGCAAACACGATACGACGATATTCGCCGATGGTCGGTGCCTGCAATAATTGGGAATGCCTTGCTTATTATAGTGGTTTCAGTCAATGCTTCTTGATTCTTCGCTTTGAAATCCAGAAATACTTCACGAGTAAAGCGTGACGGCGATAGAGAGACTCGAGATAGTGCTAGTCTTGCATTTATCTCCTTCTAATTATGCGATTCTTGCAAATTCCTAACACCACTATAACCTTTAGAATAGACGCCATGATCGATGAGATACTACTCGAAGTCGCCGTCGTAGACAGAGGATTTCTTGGTCTTCGAGGAAATATTCGATTCTCTTTCAATCTTAACTCGTTTCCTAGAACTCGATTAATTTAACAACATCGTTCGATTAAAAGAATCGGCGATTTCGAATTTCGAATACTAATATATAGTTAGAAGATAATTTCAAAAAGGTTAAATAGAACTTATAGCTTTTAGGTTCTCAAGGCTTAATTTATCGTATCTTACGAAGCGCTTAAGCTATATAAGATTAATGTTTTTCTTATTAGTTTGATTAGACGATATAAAAATAATAGATTACATAATTCTTTAATTAAACTCTCGAAGAGCGCGAGAAGTTATAATTGTAATAAATTATCTCAAAATTAGCTAGATATTCGATATCGTTATTAATTCTTAAGCTTTTATTATTTAATAATAAATAACGATAAAGAGTTAATCGTAGACTCTACTTTAACACATAATTTTTACTTTCGACTATAAAATATTAAAGTTTTCTTTAAAGATATTAAATCTTAGTCTTATTTTAATGAATAATAAAAGAATAATTAAGAATACGAAGATATAAATAGCGCGCGTCCTCAACAATCACGCTAGCGTGTGTTATTTCGAATTGCGGGATTGATAGTTAATTAACGGAATAACTGTTGTCTGAAAAACGCTAAATATATGTATGCGCCGGATAAGCACCCACACCTTTTGATTCCTCGCACCTAATCGTGCTACTAACAGCTCATCAGGCACGCCGTCAACCTGCTGCACGCGCCTCTTCATAATCGAGTGGGAAAGGCAAGAAGCGATATAGTAATGCTTAAGTGAATGAGCGTGTGAAAACAATTGAATAGAAGTAATCGAAGCTTATCCGATGAAATCTAATCCCGTAATTCTTATTTAGTGTTCTCATTTATGAAGGTATACACATCGGGACCAAGCAGTACTGTAGATAGATAATTGAGCCGTTTTAACGCTAAGGTTAGCAGTTAATAGACTCAGCTAGGTCGTTAGCAGACCTAGATAAATCCCTAGACGTGCCTTAGCGCTAGAAAACTCCCTATATCTATACGGTATAGACCCGAAGTGTCTAACTAGATAGCTATATACAGGCGTAAGTAAGTGAGATAAAAGAATACGATTGCTCTAAGTGAGAAGAATTCGAATAAAGAACCAACTAATAATATAAGACTTATACATATAATGCTCTCGAGGACACGTATTCCTCGTATATACGCATATATCTGAAACAGAGACTAAATTATAAGATATACTAATTCATAGTCCCACTATTCGATTAATATTCTTATTTATGAAGATATATATATCGAGACCAAGCAATATTATAAATAGATAATTAGATCGTCTTAACGCTAAGATTAATAGTTAGTAAACTTAGCTA
Organism: Xanthoparmelia taractica; assembly: GCA_033085395.1. Classification (NCBI taxonomy): domain Eukaryota; kingdom Fungi; phylum Ascomycota; class Lecanoromycetes; order Lecanorales; family Parmeliaceae; genus Xanthoparmelia; species Xanthoparmelia taractica. The sequence goes on along the minus strand of JANQBS010000315.1, from coordinate 36,626 downwards.
GGTCGTTAGCAGGCCTAGATAAGCCTCTAGACGTACCTTAGCGCTAGAAAACTCTTAAATAGTTAAAAGACGTTATGTGAGGGCCTCGTAGAAGGCTTCGCATAGCGGCCTAACGATGCGAGTATCGCCAGTACTAGCGCTGATAAGACGAAAGATGCTGGTACCTTCGTGATGTGATAAGAATTCGCTTGGGGTGAATAATAATATAAAGGCGATAGAAATCGAACTTTCAGCGTCTTAATAGCATAATCTTATCGTCGCTGAGACCCGTCTCTCATACTAAAGTAGCAGCCCCTCTACGAAAGAAGTACTCTAAATAATAATCTCTCACATCGAGCGAGATTAGTATTTAACGAAGTTGATCGATAATTAGCTCTTTAATAAAAGAGCCCTTATCTAACTAAAAGAGGGGACTATTTAATAAGACCTTTCATCTGAAGAGATACCGTAAGACCTTCACTATATAAGCGTTATTATTTAATATCGTAACCGTGAGTGTTATCTCTTAACGAAAGAAATCCGTTTTAAATACTAAAAGTATAAATTCGAGGTGTTTCTCGTATAGCCTTATCGAGCGACGAGTGAGAAACCATTACTCGAAGTCTCGGCCTTTGCGATCACGTGTAATATATGTGAACTCGCCCACACGAAGAAATGCGACGAATACGAGATAAAAGACTATATAGAGCGTTGCTCCGGCCTCATCTTCTTGACTAATATAAGTAAGTATCTATAGTAATAGATCTTTGGTGATTGGACGACGTTCTTTCGTCTCAGCCTCGCCTCGTAGATATCAAATACCGGCGATAATTCTTTATAACTAAGAATTATAAAATATCACAAGATCCTTATATCTTATATCAACGTGAACTAATCTAACGTCTATTAGATAGACCTTTATAATCTTAGTCTTAACTCGTCTCGTATTAAGATATGCGATTTAGTTAGCGAGTAAGTTAACGATCGCTGGGAAGAAAGAAGTACTTTTATTAATAGCGTAATACGCGCTATATAACTTAATAAGTGTGATATACGTTTTTCGCGTCTTTATAGCCAAACCCCATTAGAGAAGACGAGCTACCTCTCGTAATAGTGCGATCTAATTATATCAGGAATCTAGTGAGTCCCGCCCTAGCTCTACGAAGCGATTGAAATACATCTTAGCTGTGGATATACGTCAGCGATCTTTCGGTATCGAAAGCGTAATAAGTTATCTATTAGCTTATTAGTCTTAATTAAGATTTATATTGAAATTAAATAGATATCGTATTTAGCTAGTAGCATTATTATATCTCGTAGTAAGACTATAACTAATTCGCGAATAGAGGACTTTCTAAGATTATAAATATATACGTCGTTATCGCAATATAGCATTAATCGTAATCTCTGAAGTCTTTATAACCATAGTCGAATAGCGTAATATACGACCTTTATTTCTTTAAACTGAATATCTTTCTAACGATAACGTATAATTATCGAAATACTAAAAGTCTTCTAAATCGACTATAAGAGATCTAAGTGCTTTAGAATATAGTCTCTTATATTAAAGGTTTCTAATGCGTCGATTTAAATATATTATATTGGTCGACTAGTAGCGTAACGAATCAACTTAAGATTATTTCAGTCTTTTAGAAAGGTCTCTCACCATCGTAGATCGGCCTTTATATATAATATAATCTTAATAAGTGCTATTAACCTTCGAATAGCATTAAAAAGTTATCTCAAGAACGCTCTTCTTAAGATCACAATCTTAACGGTAAATAATAAGAACTCGATCGCTAACTCGAGCTCGCGATATGAGATCACCGCTCGATTTAGAAGGTCCTTAACCGTATTTCTCGCTCGAGTGAGCTTATCGAAGAAGAGTCTAGCCTATATTAGAATACTATCGAACTTAATCCCCAGAAAATCGACTATAATACTTATAATATCCTTAATATGATTGATTTTAAAGTCTAATTCTTCATATACGAGGTCGAATTATTAATCGTATACGATCGTATCGTTAGTTAATACTAAGATAGCGAAGAAATCGTCTAGATAGTAAAGCACTATGATTCAAAGGAGAACTATCACTAAGATCTAGTTGAGAGTCTTTACGAATAGATTAAATATAAATAATAACGTACGTAGACCGAAGAATAGATATCGTTCTATTCAATAGCGACCGTTATAGTAAAATCCTAGTAATTATTAATCTGAAATTGCGACCGATATATATCTAAAGACGTCTTTCAAGTCTCTTTTAACGAACTAAGCCCCAAGGCCTTATTGCAGCAGTGCGATCACTACGTCATCGTATATAGCGTATTTCAGAGTCCTTTAATCCTAGGGTATATCGTTATTAACTAAGATCCCATATAAGAATAAGAGGTCATAAATACGTCTTTAATTATTATCGTGCTTCGGGATTAGCCCTAGCGGCGAGTAGACGAATTACTACTCCGCCTAAGAATTAATCTCGACTAGACGATCATACTAAAGCTATTTTTAAAGGTTCGCCGTTAGTATATTAGGTGCTGCGAGAGCTAATTAATAATTATAATTGCGATAGCTTAGGATTTAATCTCGATATTCGATTTTTGCTCCCTTTCGAAGAATAGCCGAAAGAATCTTTGCGAATATAAGATCTAAATAATTCTTCAATCAACGATCCCAACCTTCTACTCGCAGCGAACCTTAACTAACTAGATCTAAATCTAATAAATCGTATAGCGCGTACGAGAATTCTTCTACTATATATAGCAGTGATATAAGTATCTGCGAATACGTTAAGAGTTATTTAGACTTTAAAATCCGATTATCAAGCGAGGTGAGATTAATACTTAAGGCCCCGATTTTGACCTTATAACATATATTTGCTAGGTAATTTAGCTAATAATTAAGGCAGATATAAATATACTAATAGTACTCGCGTGAGCACCGTCTCTTATTAAAATTTCGATATATAGCGAAGAATTTAAGAGCAGAATCTAAGTTCTACTTAATATTGATAAGAGCGATTATTTTACGTAGCAGAAGATCGCTACAACGTCTATTCTCGATAATTCAGGCTATGAAATCGTTTTAACCGTTTAAGATACGTGCGTTTATAAACGCATAGTAATATTCTCGAATAAAGTTAAATTTATATAAGGCTAATAACTTAGTCAGGCGAAAACGATAATCTAATAATATCTTCTATAGGCGGATAATCACTATAAGATATGTATAGTAATATATAATCTAATCATACACCTCGAAATACTATAGTAGGGACATCATCTTATTTGCTTTCTAAGCACCGTTCGTATCGACGCGATTAACGTATTCTCGACCTAGCTTGATAAGATTTTCGAATTTAAACGTCTTAAAGAAGATTTGCTTAAAATACTTAATATCGATGGCGCGATAGCGTTTATAAAGATTAAGAAAGAGACGTGTATCTTTAATATACATAAAAGAGACTCTGGGATTATCACCCTCCTCTAAATTACTATTAAACTCGAACGAATAGTATCGACAATAACGATAACGGCGGCGAGAGCGTGACTTATGTATCCGATACTGCTTATAACGATCATATTCGTACTTAACGAGGCGTTCTTTCAGTTCTAAGACTTAATCGCGATAGCTAAAGATCTCAATATCGATCTCCTTAATCACGCTTAAGCTAAGAGTTTCTAAGAAGAATATCTCCGATATCATAGGCTTATTTCTGCGAGATCGAGCGAAGTGAGAGGAGGGAGGGGATATAATGACCTTTACGAGTGTCTTGAGTCTGCTGGAGACCTTCTTAAAGATCTTCTTGAATACCTTAAAGCGTCTAATAGCGATAGCTATGACGTAAGAAGAATAAGATAATTGGGAAGATTGAAATGAGTGTAGATGTGGATGAGATGAGAAGAATATATACTAATCTAGTGTGTAGGTGTTTAATAATTTAGAATTAGTTGAATGAAGATCATAAAAGAATACGATTGCTCTAAGTGAGAAGAATTCGAATAAAGAGCCAACTGATGGTGTGAGACCTATACATATAGTGCTCTCGAGGACACGTGTTCCTCGCATGTGCGTATGCATCTGGAATAGGGGCTGGATCATGAGACACACTAACCCATAGTCCCACTATTCGAATAATTATCGCATTTCTCTAAAGCCCTCCTGTCTTCGAGTTCTACCTTAAGCTTTAAGCTCAGAAATACTGATTCTATTAAGCATCCACTATATATTCGCCGTCCAAACCGGGGTTTCTAATCATCTAACCAGCTCATTCTCTTGTCTTTTTCCTTCTTGAAACTTCTTAAGCCGCGCTTAAGCCAGGAATCATCTACTCGAATACTTCCATCTTCACTGAAGGGTGACAAGTTCAAGGTCGGCTCTTGTAGCTCTGCCTTTTCGATACCTATAGTTCTAACATCTTGAATAAGTGAAGCTTCTTCTTTCCAAACGAGTTCTTCATTCGTGCCCGCTCCCACTTCGTTTGCGATCGCTTAATAATCTATTTTGAAGGGTTCGAAGGCTTCGTTAAGTCGATCTGCTAGGATTGGATTAACTCATGGTCAGAGCCTGTGTGAACTATGTCGACCAACCTACGTGCTTGCTTCGACTAAAGCGATTAAGGGTGTGTACATCTGCCTCAAGACTCTTCAACTTTTTGATTGCTCGAGCCCTTTCAATCTACGAGTCTTCGATCTCTGCGACAATATTTCTTGATAAAGTGTTATTAAGTTTCATCATCGTGTCCGGCGACAACGTGTCGGGGAGTCCGTCCAGAAGATAATATTCAATTTCTAAAACACTAAAATTATCCACTATAACTTTCATTACAACCTATAAACGCATCAGAGTGTTCGCCTTATTGCAGTCGAGTTTTTAGAATGCTCTTAACTTCTATCTTAATAACGAACGTTTTTGAAGGATAACTTACGAAGGGGTACCGACCTTGTAGTATACTTTCATACAGTCTACCGCTTCAGAACAGACGTAGCGGTCCATGTCCGCTTTAGTCCGCTAGTTTAAAGCCTCCAAGAGTTACCCGATATGAAAACCCCCATGTTGTACGTAAGATGAGCCCGTATTAGGCTTGGTTTTGAAAAAGGCATTCAGCTACCGAGCCTGATCCTTTTTGGCGTGTTCTTGACGGGCTTTTTGAATAGTCTTGATAAAATAATGATTATATGTGATAGGATGACCTTATTAGTGAGGCCGGATAATCTCCTTGACTTTTCTTTCGAGCTATGCGGTATATTTTCCCATCGCTAGGCCAATGTCATAAGTATCATCGAAAATTTACTCTATTAACTTAATGAGAGGCAAAATCAAATCATCTACACATTTCTTACTATTAGAGTTTATCATTAAGTAACACAGGACATAGTAATAAATTAACCCATAATAAATCAAGCTTTACATTCCGCGAAAAATACGTCTTCTGCTATGTCTCTTTTCCCAACGCCTGGTTACACGCTTAACCCAATGGTCACAATTAGGAGAAATTCCAGCCACGGCAGTCTAGACTCATCTCTACCTGCTCACGAACCTGCTGTGTTTTATCTACTTCAGTAGTCGTGGGTTTCAAGCTAAGCATAGAAATATAGACACAAAAGATAACAGAAGCGCTCTTTCCACAAGGAGCAGTATCTTCTACCAAGGTAAAGAGGAGAAGATTGGATTTAGCTTCCGCGGCATTAGAATATCTACTACGGCCGTTAATGACCCGATTCTAATCGTGCGGTTTCCCCTTGCAGCGATTCTTGCACTGGCCGAAGACTGTAGGTCGCTTGCCATCCTCTGGACCTAAATATCGGTCACTCAGTCAGCCATGAAAGGACTACGGACGCTGTTTGTATTTCGCTGACCTTGAGACGTTGGTCCTGCATGAACAGAAGAGCCCCACGGATGGGAGCTGTTCCAGGAGGAAGGATTGCATCGGATGGCGGTATAGAGATACCTCCACAGCCGCGTGGGCGAACTCATATGGCGCGAGGCCAGGCACTGGCACTGACACCCGCGAGCTCCGTCGCGCCGCTTGTAGTGTCCCACGGCACTGCCACCGAGTCCACATTCACCAGCATTTCATGCTGCTCCGAGAGAAAATGATTGTGCAGTAGGGCAATTCCAGGGTGTTTTCGACGTGGTGTTTCACAGATGCCTGCCCAATTTCCGTGAAGAGGATGTCAGAGGCTCGAGCGGATTCGAATTGGTCTTTTGCCACACGAAGCTTGGGCAGGGAGTTATAATGCTCCACAGTGTAGGGCAGGAGGTGAAGAACCATCACTACTTGAGCACGTATGGTCGTTATGTCTTCGAGGGTCATCGAAGGTATGCAAGCTCAAAAGGTGTATAAGCTCTGGGGGTATACAAGCTCAAAAGGTATGTAAATTCGAAGGGTATACAAATTTCAAAGGTACACAAGTTCAAAATTAGAAAGTAGGTGCAGTGCATAAGGCTATCCGAAAGAACGTTCTAGAATCCCAGATTTGCGGACTAGATGCTACTCTCTTGCTCCGTTAACCAATGAAATTGACTTTTATACCCCAGGGAATTTTATGCCGTAGGGCATTGCATGAACTCAGAAGTTACACAACAAACTTGTCTGCAAAGGACGAGAAAAAATATCCCGTGTACGAATCCTGCTTCGATCCAATTCATTTTTTGCAGACCTTCTTATGCTCTTGCCAATCAGCTCGTTGGCATTCAACAGAGCAGTATCTTACGGCCTGACACCGGGCACATCTCAACAGGCCTTTCCCACCATCATCAGACTTGCCCTTTCCACAAAATCTACACCCCGTCTCGTAAAGAGCGGCTAGCTCCGGTATCTTGTTTCCCTCAAAGCTCTGCTCCACGAACGGAACCGAGAAAGATGGCGATATCGCGGCTCGCACCGCATATTTGACGGCGAGATCCCATCTGGGAAGATCGAAGGAGTACCTGGGTGGAAGAGTCCCCTCTCCGCAAGAACAAATTGGATTCTGGCCGAGTTCCACTGACAAGGGGATTTTGGACTTGGTCGGGTACGCGCAGGAAGGGCGGTGCTCCCATTGCCTGCAACGTTCGACCCAGGCAGGAATGATCTCTTTCCAGAGTCTTAGCTCATCATTATCCGCTATGACACTGCATAGACCTATTCTTGTTAGCTTTTCTAAAAATGGCCGTAGTTTTGGCATCAGGGGGTCGTGCAGAGGCAAGATAGCCGCATCGAGCACCACTGTATGGTTTGCCAAATCAAGTCTGAGACAGGAGACAAAAATCAGTATATGTACGCCACCATGGCCAGGGTTGTTGACACCGAAAACTCGCGCCTGTTGTCCCTGTAGACCGCTAAAGTGCATGAACAAAGAGAACAAAGAGTCCTTGAGATTGATTCTGGCGTCCTTCTGCTTTGCCGTGCCAGGTTCCATGGACTTCTCCCTTAGATGACGCTCCCGGGATGAGAGCATAAGCGATACATGAGTGGTCAGCCATTCCAGTTCTTTCTTTTTTGACGTATCAAGTATTGGAAGGCAGTCAAGGTTCAGACCAGGCATATTCCAGATCACAGGGCCATGTTTGCTAGGGAACATGGGATACATGAAATGCGGAAATCCACCGCCATCTCTAGGATCAGCCATGGGAGCCATCACTTCTATGTAGGAGGATTTTCGTGCGATTCGAGATTTGCTCCGTAATCTTTGAACGGGGACTGGAAAGGGAAGATGAAACTTTGGGCCAACTTTCCCAATAGCAATACTGATGGTGCAAGGGGATGTTTGGACAGTTTCGACAGGAGCTCCATTACGTAGACTGGACTTGATACTCTCCAAGAATATATCGAGACGGCCTATCAACGCTGTTATCTGTCCTGTCTTAAGATCGACGCTCGCCTTGACAGTTGTAGCGACCTCTTCGTTGGTATGTTTGTTAGCCATTTTGCTGGGCTCCTCGAAGTTACACACTGACGCGTGCCCGGAAAGATTTGGACGATATTTGGTCATGTAGACATTCTCTTCGTTTCCCAACGTTGTTTTATAAATGTTCATGTCAAACCCGAGGGAATTCATAAATGTGTGCGAGCTCTGCGGCGTGCTCTGAACTCCAAAAGCGACGGTGGCAGCGTGTGGTTCGAGCAGGACCACCCAGCTAGGAGCAACGAAAGAAACGAGTAAAGAAGAATGCCCGTTCCAGCTATGCACATCCTCCGAAACGCTCACTCTAAAGCCATCATCACATCTGGAACCCGAGGTAGTTACATCTCCGAAAGCTAATTGTACCACGGCGAATATGTTTTGCCATTGCCGACCAGGATGGTTGCTAGAAGATTGCAAAACACAATGGAGTATCGGGGTGCCAAGCTTCTTCAATGGTACTTCTGTGATTGCCCGTAATTGGGCTCTCGGTACTTTCAGAGTTATGCAAATGACAGCCGGGATTTCCTTCCATGCACTTAAGCCTTTCAAGGCTTGTGAGTGACTGGTATGCTTGAAGGGGGGCCTAAACGTAGGCACAGTGTATAGGTCAAGAAGATGTAGCTGAAGGTATAGCTCTTGCATGTAATTCCTGTTCGTCAACAAGGTGGAATTGTTCTCGACTAGACCGATGAAAACGTTCATCGACTCCTCCCAGTCAACCACTACCCTTTTCTTGACGAAACGAAGAAAAGATGCTAAGCTTCCTCGATGATAATGTACCAGGGAACTGTTATGGATCGTTTGCCGATCAATCTTGGAAAAGAGTTGCGTCATATCTTCATTCTGAAACATTTTCAGGTAGAATTGATACAGGATATGGGCCAGCTCAGGCCCATCAAAGCATATGACTGGAACAGCGGTCGATTCCGCAACGAATCGCTTCCAGGTGAGTCTACTATGCATTTGCCCTGTGTTGCTATCTCTGTGTGCCATGGTACGTGTGACGTTGTCGAAAAGATGTTCCTCGACACCGGAAGTAGCTGTAGAATTCGTCCAATATTCTATCGGCATAAGTCCGAAGAGAATCGAGAGCGTTGGGAAATGGCCGCAAAGAATATCGTCGACTAGCGCCTTCAAATCTTCCTGGTTCTTCACTAGCGCCTCTGTATAAAGAGTAGCGGATATGCTATTTTCTAGTAGTGGCGAGGCGGCCACCAGGATATTGATGGCACCAACATGATCCAAAAGGTTCGATGTATCGATTACATTAAATAGCAAAGGGGCATTCCCGTTGGAAGCGTAGTCCTCGCCGTCGAGTATTAACGCTTCCAGATGATACCGGTCGCGGTACCAATTGGAATGAAACCTGTCACCCGTTGTGTGCATATGTTGCAGCGTGTGGCAGAACGCAAGCGCGTCTCCAGCAAAAAAGCGTATGGTAAGATTCTTCTGAGCATCTTTTCTGAAGGAAGCACACCATTTTCGAAACTGGAGCCGTGCTGCTGCGACAACTTTGTGCAGGTGGAGATTTCCAGACGATGCCAGAGGCGAGCCCGAGGTCAATGACGCATATGCAGTTGCAAGGTGGAATCCCAGGAGCGGATCAGTGCCGTAATGGAGAATGAAAGCGTCTTCTAAGGAACCAGCAAACATCGGATTTGGAATTCTAGATTTGGATATGCTGCCACGGTCTCCACTAGTGACGCCATGCTCCCAGAAGTGGTGGAACAGTTCGGGAAGGTCCTTCAAAGATGGGATACTGATAGGAGCAGCCGAGCGAAATCCCGTGATATTCATGCCATGGCCGAAATGACGAGCTTGCATATCTCTGGCGGACTGTATCCCGGACTCGAAACGTTTGTTGTAGCTTGCTTCATCCTCTCCACTCAAATCCGAGCTACCATAGGAATCCCAGATTCGTCTGACCCTGAGAAGGGTCCCCTGGTCACATATCCTGAGAAGTCTGCCGTATTTGCTGCTATGCCAGCTTTGAATGGAGGCAGAGAGGGGATACAGCTTCTGCGTTTGGATATGCAGTAGTTCGAGGGATTCATTGTCAAGGAACAGGTGATAAAAGATGTTCCAAATATTCGAGCTGTCTCCATTGTCTATAATCAGGGTGAAAAGCAGAATATTTCGAGCTACACACATCGTTCAGCCAAGCTCTCAACAGCAGGCAATTAGACATACCGAGTACTCTCGCCTCATGGTCGCAGCAGGTGATGTCGAGTTGACGAGAATCTGCTTTCTATTAGTGAAGGGATTCCTCTTCGAAATAGGGCTGACCAACTTGATCCGTTATTGGAGTAGCTCGTGAATAGAATATTACGCACGTCTCCACATCCTAGAAGTAACACATTCGCTTCTTGCTCACGTGGAAGGTCTTGCGTCAGGCATACGGCTGGCGTATTACCTACGGGGTAAAAGAAAGATATGATATTGACCAATGTTGGGTGAAGCATGTCTGGAGAACCGCGAAGCCGGCCCGACGAGAGTACTGGGGATGGAGGAAATATTGGAGCGCTGTTGACTGTTTATTCTGGCAGTGCTTGATAACTTTTGTTTCGCTTTAGGCATTTAATACCTAATAACATGGTCTGTCGGGTTCGTGGATCATCAGAGATAAAATCGACTGTGGGAGGGAACGTACCAGTTCCTCGGATTTGTACCACGCAGTGACGAGCTCTGCAATCACTCCACACCTACCAGTCGGAGTACGCCACGCCCCAGTTACCATGTACAATTTCGGCTTTGGTAGCATCTGGCGCATTGGGCAGAAGATAGCCAAGCGCTTTGGGCACCATGGTCACTGTTGGCAATCTGTGCAATATGGATCGAGTCAAACTCATCAATTATCAGCTCAGTCTTTCTATTCGAGTCATGCTCAAGTTGATACCACTGGGAGATGGCTTGCATCGCACGCTTTCGATGAAGCTCTTCCAGGTCATGCAGAGGCAGCTCACACCTTCCTTAACGCGCTTCACTCTATTATGGCTGAGCTCACTGAATGAATTAAAGGCTGTCAGAGCTTGCTCCTTAAGGCAGGAAGGCCCGATCCGTGTAGAGAATAAGGCTGAAGCTGAACGCGCAAAATGTGACCCACGTTTAGGCAGCAGAATCAAATAGGACTGGTGGAGATAGGTGAAAACTTCGAAGTCCTCGGCTCTACCAAGGATGAGTCATCGCACGCCTTTGCAGCTTGAGCAAGGATAAATGTTTCATTAATCGGGTAGCGATGATGCCTGTAGCTCGATCTAATATGCACCCTGCATAGAGGATTTGTCTGTAAGATATATTGCTTTGATAAGGAGCGGGGTAACAACATCGGCACATATTAGACGAGGACGAAGCCCCACTATTTCTCCTAATCAGGACATTCCCATATATATTCAAAGCCACCGTGGGTCTTGCCTCTCCTCTATAATATCCATGATGCTGACTGAAGCAAGGCTTGAATTTGATAACCGCAATCTCAAAATCCTCCAACAATGAATTGCCCTAAATGTGGGAAGGGAAATGTATCAGGCAGGGATAAGTGCGAGTATTGCGGAGCGGAGCTGCCCAAAGTGGTGTGATGGTGTGAGGTCGAGGTTAATCCCCGTCTTATATCCAGCACGGTGTCTGCAAGAGCTCATGTCTCAACAGAACCCTATCAAACACTCCACATCCTATTGTTACCATGCATTGATCAGAGTTTTTGGATTCTTCATTCAACGAGCTTCGAAAGTCCCAGGGCCAAACACGGAGAACTGTATTCATTCATTCTTGAGATTTACTATGATCCTCCTCTACTCCAGATAAGCGTACTAGCGTTCTCTTCCAAACGTCTTAGATTTTAGGTCTAGATTATGACACCTTAGATCTTAAGTTATTTCACCGAAAAGTTTTCCATTTGATATACCACTCCGAAGCTTGTGGATAACCCCGTCTTTCGAGCTCCATCCTTAGGCATTTTCTCCATTCATGATCATTACATTCCGCTATTGGCGGATAGAAATCAAGGCCAGGAGAAACTGAAGGCTTCGTGGCAATCCAGAAAGCAGGATAATAGCCAGCAGCCTCCCAATCTAGAATTCCTGCTACCCTCCCATCATCAGACACTATGATGTTCCCCGGTCCGAGGTCCGGATGGTAGAAATAAAAGTCTCCTCCGAGTGGCGGACACTCATCCGAGGAGGCTGAGAAGTATCTCTTGCATTCCTTGTGCGTCAACAAACCCAAAAGACCAGAATCGGATGGGCTTAGGAATGGCTCCAGTACAGGCCTTCCTGTAGCACTCCCCAGCATCTGTGATGTATTTTGGGCCAAAATATCACACAGAGTTGCGATAGTTTTGACGACCGAGTGGCGCTGAGAAAGCGATAGTGATGTCCAGGCATCTCTCAGAGTAGATCCCTTGATTCGCCTTAGAATCAAAAATGACCTATCATGGTCAGTCCAGGCATATATGACCTCTGGAGTCGATATTTGTGGCGCGGTCTTCTTAACGAAAGCAATCGTCTTGTCCTCAGTCTCCATCTCGGGATTCCAGGCTTTTACCTTGCAGAAAGCCTCTCTTCCAATCGTCCAGACCGCCGATGAGCTTCCTCCCACGTGTACTAGTCGTAATTCATCCGACGAATCCACAAAGGACGCAGTGGCGATTCCACCGTCTTTCGTATTCCGTAGGATGTATGTGCACTCGTCTTCTTCCCAAGCGGCAACAGCATCCGCATACTGCATGGTTGTGATGATCCGCTCACATACTAATGATCCGAAATACCAGCGACTTGGACCAATTTGCCTGATCGATTGGTTAAGCGATAAAGGCATGATGCTGAAGAGGTCAGAAGCCGGAGGGGATTGAGGAGACCTGTAGGGGACGTAAGTCTCAGGAATACGTGGCAGGACTCAAAATGCTCACCATTAGAAGGTGTCGCCTGGACAGGACCATAGGAGGGTATATAGGAAGTGCTCAGGAGTCGATTGAGCCCTAAAAGACGACGCTGAGTGGAAAACGCATGGCGCTGCCGCCAACTACTAGTCTAGGACTAGCGGCATTGGGGAAGATAACCCCGGCGCTAACAATATGGGGCTGGTGTCAAAACGCTTTTTTGGTGGACGACAGCTTCACTGCGTACTGCAAGCGGTTGTTTCCTTGCCTAAGACAACTGTATGAAGTCATGTTTCTAGGCAGTGCACTATGGTCGAAGGACGGATTGTGGCGGTACTCGAAAAGGCAAGGATGGATTTAATATGATAGCTATAGTGCTGCACCTGTGTTTCAAATAGCATACGAATTACTTTAGTTTGTGTGCATCATTTATTGGTTTGCGTCTATCAGCAAGTGTTGGTACTAAAGACTACCGTTTGTTTGCTATGAGGTTCCGAGTAAAGAGTCACGTGTGTTTTCAAGCTTGGTCAGTCGAAATGAAAGTTGTGTAACTTTCGCTCCAGGTTCTCCAAAGGACAAATCACGTCGCGGTGGAACGCAGCTTGCAATTGAGGGTCATTCAGATCTGTTCCGCATCCGAAATCACACTCCACCAATCTTTCGATGATCTCATGATACGTATTACCCATATCGGTTTTCCCAGACTTGGCCAGCCTTCTAGCTGCGAAGAATTCAGTATACCTATTCTCTCGGCCGTGGTCGAGGTCGATGGGGCTTTGCAAACTTTCCAGTGTTGCTGTGTAGGCGATCTCAAGAAGTACAATGCCGAGGCTGAAAAGCAGCGAATTACGGACCAGGTTGTGGGATGGGAACGTTGAAGCGCGAGAAACCTGTCCACAGGGCCCTTTGACTTTAACGTTCAGATGAGGCGATGTAAGGCTCGGCATTTCCTGTATCGAAGCCAAATCGTTGCCGAAGAAATATATATCCTCGCTCCGCCATGATATTCTGAGCCAGGGTGTTGAGTGGTACTGAAGGACTGCGATGGCCAGGGTTTTGGCAAGGCGTAGGCGCTCGTAAAGGGCAATCCCACCAACGACGTGTCGCTTTGACACACTTGATATGACCTGTTCAAGTGAAACAGCCTGCCGTGTCTGACGACAACATTTGTTTGACGATGGATAGACGAAGTTTCTGCAGCTTTCCGTGTTGTCTAGCACACCCACACATTCGCTCGCTTCTGGTGGTTCTCGAAGACGTCTGCGGATGAAATCGCAGAAGTCTTTGCTCATAGTATCACTGGATAGAATGATTTTGGTTGCTGTAGAGGTGGATAAGGCTGGCGGCGTACATGCTGGTGCTAATGCCGCCGACTGAAACCTCACGCTCTTCTTGGGCTTTTTATGTGTAGTACCTGACGCAGTTCCAATCTGCCGTTTGAGCGACTTGCCGAAACTATCGTGGTGGTTACTGGTGGTATTAGATCTACCAAGCTCCATAGCATCACCACTTGTCGAGTCCACAACGAACCATATCAGATCGCTTTGGTCAGCCGAGCCGGCCAAGGTCACATGTGTGTATGCCATATTAAACTTGACTTGGGCACTACGATCCCCTGTGATATTTGCTTGCTCGACTTCAACACAGAAATGGGCTTGATGCTCTGTATGTTTCGTACAGGCTCGGCCAAGAGCTTCGTAGACCTAACGAGAAGCTTATCCTATAATCTGGTATCTTTCCACCTCTTGATATGGCTTTTTAGAAGAAACGACTTATCTTCGTGACTGCAGAGAGATCGATCTCAACGTCTGTGTCGATAGGATTTGAAAGTCCTCGTTTAATGAACGAAGATCATGAAGGGTTTGATCGAGTCGCGGCTTTGAAAAGCTGAAGCGGAGCTTCTTAGCTATACGTCGCCTCCAGTGTTTGCTTCCGACAAGATCCGCTATATCCTATATAGTTTCTTGTGTCAGCACGTCTTCTAAAGGTATCGGGCCATGATTGAGTACCCGAGAATCCTGATCAATAGTGGTCTCAAGGTCTTGACTCTCGCCCTCAATGTCTCGAAGTCGCTCCTCAATCATCTCAACGGTCGTGATACAGGCGTCTCTGGAGTCGCCAAGCAGCTGGGAAAGCTGCTCCTCCAAGTCAATGTCTGACCATGAAGGGTGGTTTGCGCCTGAGGGGCCGCTGAGCATGCTGGATGCGACATCGTGCTCGATGATTTCCTCGAGCAGGAGACGGCATTGGTTCCTGAAAATTGTCTTCCGGATATCTAGCAAATGGCGAAATCGATCTGCTTCTTTCGCAAAGTTTTTATAGCGTATGAAGGGGCGCAAACAATCGTCGTAGTGTTCAGCAGCAGAAATCAGGAGCGGAAGGACCCCGAGCGCCAAGCCCGCTACAGTCTCGACTCCAGACATGGACGCTCCCTCCGCTCCTCAGGTTCAACAAGCAGAGTCTATCTTCGGATGCATCGAATGCATAACCCTTAGAAGTGATCGTGCCAGCGATCGTGGAGAAGGAAGCCTGCTGCTTCTGCGCTTCTGCCGCACAGCCCGACCGGTTTTAGCGTAGGACAATCCGGCCTGTGTGGTGTCAATCGCCTGGCCTATCACGGTCCGAGAAGGCAACGAGGCTGTCATGCAGGGCGCAACCGCTGCAAGGCTACGCGCGGGGTCGATGCTATCTCTGCTCGAAGCCTCTTTCTTGCTCTGCATCGGAGCTCATGCGTTAGGTAGGTGGACACACTACTCTCTTCTTCTCTTACAGTCCATGCCGTCAAGATATGAATAATATCATACATCAGCGTGGAGGCGATGGCCGTAGTGACTATCTGCTACGGTGGCTCGACACGGACGCCTCTAGCCCTATAGCAAACGTTGAAACTCCCGCTGGTGGTGAAGACGACCAAGGCTTCGCCGCTCGCCTCTATCAACTTTGTCTCCGCGCACTGCAAGATTTCTATCGTCAGGAACGGGATAAACACAGCTCCAAGTCAGGCTCAATTGTCCTGAGAGAGTGTCTCGGAAGATTGTATCTGTGGGGCGAACCCTTTGGCGTCGGAGAGCTTGACAGAGCACTTGAACAGTCTAATGAGTTGAGAGATAATGTATTAGAGCGCCTTGGTCATATTGGGAAGCTTCTTCTGCGCGGTAAGCCTTTCAGTCGTTGGATGAGACTTTGCTCACGTCCCTGAATAGAACTGTCACTGTCGAAGGCACCACACCAGCCGTCGAAGCAGATCGAAGAACTCGAGTCTGTCATCAAGCAAGGAGAGCTCATGATATCTGGAAACAAGGACGATATATCGCAGAACGGCCATGATAGCGACGAGGAGTATGATTCTGAAACAGAAGGCTCGTCGGACAGCGGCAGCTACGATATATTTGAAGATATTGGCTTCACCACTACGTGCCTCATGGAGTTTGGACCAAGTCTAGAGCAGAATCTTCGACATGCTGAGAGTGCTCGGGTCCAGCATTCATACCCCACAAATGTAACTTTCTCTGTTTCTGGCCCGGCCGCGATATACGTGTCATTAGTTCGAGAGAAGTTCAAACAAGCACACTACAAGCTGGTCGAACGACTCGGAGAAGCCAACTGGCAGAGACACAAAAACGTTCGTGAGAAGATCGAGAACACCGAGCTCTTCCCAGAAGTTTCATGTTCTGTCTTTCGACCATATTCAGATTTTCACGATTCTGGCATCGGCACAACCGAGCACGCCCCATCGCATGCCTCTTTTCAATCGAGCAACCCCGATGGAGAACAAGTCTCGCTGCGAGTGCCTAAGGAACCTTCTGAAATTCGTGCAGGAAAATCATTCCAATGCTTTCTGTGTAGATGCATCATTTCAAATGTCAAAAGTCGTGTGGACTGGAAGTAGGTCCCAACAGTCTGTTGTTATTGTTACAAAGGAATCGGGAACTGATGCAATCCTAGGATGCACGTATTTGCTGACTTACGACCATATATTTGCACGTTTCCAGACTGCAGGGATGAGCTGGCCCAATTCACTAACCGGGCAGCATGGGCCGATCATGAATTTACTGAGCATCGCCATGACCAGACGTGGAATTGTCTAGAGTGCTCGAAGAAATTTACCAGTGCCTCAGACTGGGAGCAACACCTTCAGGAGATGCATCACCGTGTGTTTATCGGGCCGCAGCTCCATGTAGCCAGGAACATTGCCTACCAGACACAACCGAGACCAATCGAGACCGAAGAATGTCCCCTATGTCGTATTGTCCCTGGTAAACCCCGCCGAGCATTTGTCAAACACGTCGGGCGACACATGGAAGAGATCGCGTTAATGGCCCTGCCCCGGAACACCGAAGAAGACTCGGATGAAAGCTCCATTGGCACAGATCAGAACTCTCTAGGGTCAAGAAATGCTGATATGCTGGCTGCCGAGACAGGATTTCAGCCAAGTGAGGAGATGAGGCATGCTGAAGCTAATTATCTTGCGACTAATCTTGCCACCTACCAACCAGGCTTAGCTGATCGGGATATTGAAGCCGCTAGACTCAATCAAGAGTCTGATCATTCTCAAGAGGCCCCTGCAAAGATCCTGAGCTCTGCACAAGAGACAGCAAATAACATCATCATGCCTCCCCAGCCTCCCCAGCGTACCATTCCGGCTACAAAGGCTCTGAAGACTGAACGAACCCACGAGGAAAACCAAGAGCGGTATGTTATACTCTCTCTCGTTATTTAGTGAGCACGTACTCACTGTATCATAGTGGTCACATTGTAGCTTCCAGGAGACGTGACCGCAGTCTTGAGGCCAGAGTCGAATCGGCTCGACGAGCCTCTGAGATTCATAAGAGACGGACCGGTCGTTCACTACGAGTCACTGAACAAGATGTGGTTAATGAGGAAATATACGAAGAGAAAGATGATGATCTACCCATGCAATATCGACGTCTTACAGCCCACCTTCAGACTGGATCAGCCGATTTCAACAGACGCCTGTCAGCGTATCTTACGAACCACGTTGCTATGAGGTCTGCTTTGGACCAGGCCATCTCGAACTCGTACGCCCAGCAATACCCCGATGCTCCACAATTCGTGCATAATGATTCTTCTGGTCAAGGGAATGCCAGCAGTCCAGCACGACCTCCTTCAGCTACGTAGCATGGTCACCCTGATCCTGAAGGTGTCGCAATAGGCCATCAAAGAAGCCATCAACCACCCAGTCGCACGACCACGCCCCTCATGAATGGAACGCCGGCCATATCGCACGCTACGCCCATGATAGAACGCGCAACTCCTAGCATAAATCAAGGAAATCCATTAATAACAGTAAACCCTATGAACGACATACCAAACCCAGATATAAATAAACATCAACTTGAGAACACACCTCAGCAGTTAAATGAGATTATGATATGTCAACAGCAGCATCAACGAAGGCAAGCCGAAATAAACCTTCAGCATCAACAGCGTATGCAGAATGGCTCTTCTAACCCGCAGATATCTCCGAACGAAGGGTCACCCATGCAGAATCTCCACCAACTCGCTCAACAGAGTCAACATCGAAACGAGTATATAGCATCGCTACAGAGACAACAACATATCCAAATACAAAGCGGCAAAGTCACTCACGGCATACCCGACGGAGGCTCTCCAGCTCAACATTGTCAAGAACCTCGACCGTCACAGCAGAACCTATATCAGCAAGTTAAACCACAGCAAAGCCTAGATCTCGTTGAGATAAGATACTCTGACCAGCAGAATTACAAAGCTGCTCCCAGTGAAGCTGACCATCCCCGAGAAGCCTCCAAAGATTATCCTCCCGAGTCCGATCCCGAGTACAGGACCACAACCATAAACAACACCCCCTTCTACTTGAATCCAGCCTCTTCCCAAGCTCTCCTCGATTTCCTCGCTTCAACTCCTCCCCCATCTCCGCCGCATCCGGGCACCAGAACAGAACCAGGTACTCCAGCAATAGCTTCGGCAGGCACTTTTTTCAATCGAGCCTATACAGCCACGGAGAATCGCGGAGGTGAGTCCAGCTCACCTCCGCCCTTCGCCTTTGGAAGGGAAAGTGGAAGCACGAACCGACCTCCAAGAGCTCAGACCGGCGATAGTAGTACTGACAGGGAATCCAACACTTACATTGATAATCTTGAAGGTTCTAGTAGATTTGCTGATGCTGATGCTAAGAAGAGGAGAGGCAGAGCGGCACCGCCAGGAAGGTGCCATAGCTGCAATAGAGCTCAGACGCCGGAGTGGAGACGTGGCCCTGATGGTGCGAGGACGCTGTGCAACGCTTGTGGTCTATGTATGTGTATACCTCATTTACCCGATTTGGAGCTTGCTGACAGTTTCCAGATTACGCAAAGAGGACCCGGAAGATGGGCCCCAAGACCTCTGCTTCAAGTAGCTTCTCAAATATGCGACAGAGGCCAGTGATGATGCAATCGGCATCAACCGAGGAGCTATTTAAGATGCCCAATGAAGCCAGAAGTCAAGCAGGGCAAGCAGGCGCTGGTAATGCAAACGACAGTGCAGTACCTACAAACAGCAGCGGGCAATACCAGCCAGGATCTTGGGACAATGCCACGACCCCGGAAGCGCCTCCGCCGGCTTACACGCCGACACGAGAAACCGGCACGATATACACCGGGAAGGAAGATACAGAAGCACTGAACACGATTCAGTTACTAATTGACAATGGAATCAATCCAATGAACTTATCCGATAGCCAACTTGCCTCCTTCAAACAGCAGAATCCTGCTACCCAACGTAAATCAATTGAGGTATATAATAAGTACCTGTACAACAATCGGCATAAAGAGGGTGCGAGAACTGTCAATGACAACGAGCTGCCGGAGGCTAGCTCCAAGAAGCCTCTAACATATCCCCTCAATGTCAAAGAGCTGGTCAATGAAAATGTCAGCACAAAAGGATCTACGCCCAGGCAAGAAGAAGTCGACGATAATGAAGAAAATCTACTGGTCGACCACAATCTCACTAGATCTGATGCAGGGACTTACATACAACTTCATCAACCATCGCAAACTGACTCTGTGGAACTACCGAAATCAGCTCTTCTCAATTATGATGAATCGGTGGAATACGTGAATATTTCTCTCTTTCAAAACAACAAGAATCATAGCGATGAGCGTGACCAAGCTGACCGTATCGAGCCGCCTCATCCCCATTGATACGGACCTGTCATCCTATCTATGGGAACTCGGTCTTCTGGGAGGGCCAGAGCATTTACCGAACTGGCGATAGCAATGATGATTTCACTGACTGGCTATTCGAGCCAGACCCAGCGAAGGGGCCAATGTCTGCTGCAACGACTTCAAAATACTTCCCTACTTCCGACACCCGTAACGTGCAAGATTGGCGACAGCAAAACAGAAAACCGAGCATGGGGCGACTTCAGGATAGACCGAACAGTCGACTACAACATCTTGCGTCTTGAAAATGACAGAGCAATGGCAGATTTGGAAGCACACAGACAAGCATTAGCGAACCTAGAGGAAGATGATAAGCTTTCCGCCTTCCATTGGATGGTGGACTGGGTTTCCAAACGGAAATTGAGGTTTCCTACCCATCTGTCTTCTTTACGGCTTAGTGTCAAAGCAACTGTGCATCCGGTGTAATCTCAGGGTATTGATTTGCACGGCTGTTTCCGTCCTGATAGGCAAAGCGAGGTAGACCGAGCCTGGAACGCCAAATATGTATTACTCTCAAATTGAAGCTGTATATCTACTTTAGCTTGACTACCTTCCTAGTACTCCCCTTCTCCTCTCTTCCTCCTAGAACCATATCGAGCATACTTTCAATCCAAAGCTAGCTATACTTTTATTGAAGCTCAGAAAATCCCTTGGAGAACAATAATCCGAATGCTTCATAAGGCCGGTACTGTATATAAGACTCTCCCTTCAGTTATCAAGAATGCCAAGAGATTTTAAGCGGAACTTTCGCCGCGCGGCTTCAAAAACGGCACTCTGTTTTAATTCGGGCTATATTCTTTTCTATCGCTAATTTTGAATCCTTATTCACGATAGATTTCCTATGCTTATCCTTCGAAGTTAATTCTAACTTCTTTAACTAATTTAATTTTAATCCCTTTATTTCTTTGTTGAGTGTTTTATTTCTAACTCCTCTTCTTCTTAATTCCTTTGCTTATTAATTCACGCTCTCGATTTTTCTTAAATGTAAGCTTTTTTATAGAATCTTCTCGATAAGTCTAGGATAACAGTAATTTAGAAGATAACTGCATTAAGTCTTCTGCGATGGCGCTGAAATCGTCGTCGTTCGTAGCCTAGCATGATTTATCGAATTGTTATTTATTTTATTTCATCGGTCACCGCTTTTCATATCGTGACTTTGAGAGAAAGTCTCGACTTCAATGTTGACGCATCTTCTGGCCTCCGTTTTTGAGCAATTCCTACGCTATACAAATTTAATCTTAGGCCTATCAGACATATTCTATAAATTTTTATTCTTCGACCCTCTGTCTTATTCCGATTTCTTAAACCTATAATCAATATACGTCTAATCTAATAAGTTTTTCCATTTAAAATAGTAGTTAAAATTTGGGCAATTCAAACACTTATAGCGTATATTATATATGTTCTATTTATATTAGACGAATAAATCCAGAAGATTACTAAGGTTAAAGCTTATTAAAAAGTAGTTATCGCAATAGCACTTATCCTATCAAATGCCAGGGCTAATCTTATATTCATCACTTATTTGATTCAATAGCTGATCGAGAGGGTTGAATCTCTTTGCATTGGGCTGTTAAAAATAGATCTATTAGTATCGTAGAGGCTACGGGTCGGAAAGGTGTGGTATATTTGATGGTATGGGACCAGTTTTTCGAATATCATATCGAAAGATATAAGATATCCCATACTCTCATTGGGTTTTTAATAAATATATTACGTAATATTTTTTTATATTCTAAAAATACGTAAAATGCTTAAGCGAACGCTTATATAATTATAAAATTCTATAAATAGATTAAAAAGATATAATTTTTTAAAAAAAGTTGAAAAAAAGTTAAAAACGACTATGTTCAATAGATACCACACCTTTCCGACCCGTAGATGCTGATTTCCAACAAACAGGGTCTTCAATATATTATTGAGCGCAACTGGCCGGTCAAAAAGAATTCCTAACGACTAGTTTACTCCGAGGATACTCCTGTCAAGAGAGCAAGTATCGGCGTTATTATCTCAGCTTACTTATCGTCGCTATCGTATAGCATTATTTATACTATTAAATATATGCGGTGCGATATTAGATTTCTTAAAACTTATATATCTTTCGAAGTCTCGACTAAATTAGATCTCTTATTCGATAGATTCTTCACGTTTAAGTTATACGAAATCTTACGAATAATATAATTAGAGTTTTTGAATAGTAGATTAATAGATAACGGGTACGAGGCTTTCTAAGCTCGAATTAGCTCAAAGCTCGATATATTAAATTTATACGTACGATCTCTATTATGCTAAGAGGCTATCGTTTATAATTAATCGATCGATAAATATGTTAGGCTGTACGAAGCCATATGGATACCTAGCTAGGGGTGCGCCATGTGGGCTTCATATGGGCAAATAGGGTGCGCCTTCTATGAAGCGCGGCACCCGAACCCATGAGTTATATTTTTAACTTTATGATACAATTGAAAAGCGCCCTTACAAAATATAATATCTTTCGTTTCTGCGAATAATTAATATAACGTCTACGTGATATAATTGCGCTAACTAATCTACCTTTTTTATTAAATTTAATTTCCTTCTAATAAACTACTGCGCTTTTACTTTTACTACGTAAGGTATTTTCTATCTTTACTATTAATTTATAGTCTTCTTTAGCAGAGAACGGGCGAGGGAATATTTGAAAGACGAGTATCAACATATTTCTAAACTTTCTACTTTACTTCTGAACCCCCTTTATCTCGTCTTTCTCGCACTTTTATATTTCATTTTTAAATCGTATCTCTAACTTTATTCTTGAAAGACAATACCTTCTTATTCAATCTCACAAAGCTTCAATTTTAACCTTCTTTCTACGTTTCGATTCTAGCACTAAGAGAGTAGTCTGAGTAGAGATATCCTTAGATTTCCTAAATTTATCTCTAAAAGTCTACACACTCTAAGATAGTGTATTAACTCGAAGATTATATAAACTTCGAGGGTAAGCAAGCTTAAAATTTCTATAGACTCGAAGACTACACAACTTAAAGATACACAAATTCAAATACTATATAAAATTAGAAAGTACAAAATTAGAAAGTTTAATAAATTTAGAAGTTTAGTATTATCTTATTACTCTAGACAATATAGTAATATCGAATAGAAAGCATACCTTCGAAGTATATATATTCTTCACTCTCCCAGCGCTAGAGCTTTTCAAGTCGTTAAAGTATCAAGATAGACAAGTCGTAGAATAGTTGCTCTTGTACACACAAGCAATTCGTGAGGCCAGAAAAATCAACAATTAGCCTAAAACTCATCGAGATATACTAAATCCTATTAGACATGTAGACTCCGTGAATGGTCGCCGCATAATTCTTAAAATGCATTATAGTATTAAGCGTGACTGCCGCATATTCGAAATAAGAAAAAGAATAGGGTTCGCGGGATCGAAAAGGGTGACGGCGATCGAAGTGTCGCTGCAATAAATATTTACTATTAAGGTTATGAAGTCGCTTCTCCAGAGATAGATCGATGTTATCGAGATAGTATAGACACTAATAGAGTTTATATCTTATAAAAAAGAGATAGAAGATCGAGAAGTTTAACTTAGACTCGGACTTAATAGCGTTCAAGGAACGTTCTGCGCTTTATGAATCCGAATTCTAAAGAACATCACTTCGCGCATTAGAGACATTTTCTCGATTTTTCAATATCACTTTTATACTTCTTCGTCACTCGATTTTAACGATAGCAAATTAACGAAATAAGCGATAAATAATATATCGAAGACCATCTTAGCTTTATATTGTTTCGATTTATACTATTTCACCTTTAAAATTATAAACTTATTTTTAATATAATTCGAGGTGTCGAAGATCTTTAAATTTATGCAATCGCTATACTCTACGTAGTTATCTAATTCTACGTTACACGAACGTGTTAGACTATCTAATTCTGCGATAGTCACGATCTTTAGCTTATATATCTAATGCTTACGAGATCGATAGATTAGAAATAGATTCGAAAGCTTGTAATATAATGCGACTCTTAGGAGAATATCGCGTGATAGAAGATCGCTATCTTTAGCGAGAACTATACGTTATAAAGTGGGATTTAAAATATTATCTTTGGGGTTTATCTCTTTATACGAAGCATCTTCTTAATCGAAGACAATCACGAATTTTACTTTAAGAATATCGTAAACGAATATATTAAGCAGCTAATTAGACGTGCGATTAGTCTCGAAGTACGATAAGATATTTTTTTTAGTCGTCTTATGATATTAAAAACTCATAAGAATCTCGAAGAAATCAAGTTTTATTTAAAGTATCAATTACCTAGCGCATTATTTTCTTGTAATATGCGAGATTTCTCTTCTTCAAGATTAGAGCTAAATATTTAAAGATTATTAACGAGCACGAAAATATATTTTAAGTCGGCCAAACTTGAAGAATTAGATGGGAAAGCGATGCGAAGAGTTCGCATAAAAAGTTTAGCTGTAGATATTGCGTAGTCAATTTCAAAGATTTCTCGTTTATTAGTTATAGATAGTAATTCGTAGACTCGATCGTGAATTTTCGAGTAAGTAGAGCCTGAAAAGCGACTTATTAGATGTTATAGAGGGTAAGAATTAAATAAATCTAAGTATCAAGAGTAGAAAGATAATATTTTCGTATACGATATTGAGTTAGCTGCGTATACATAATAATCGAAACATTAGTCTAAGACATTACACTTACATAAGAATTTCTAAAGAATTTTGCTCTGAGATCGATTATATAGAAAGCGCATATTTTGGTTTAGAATAAGCTCTTATTTTATTTAGAGGCGATTTTAGTATAATAGTGTGAAGATTTTAACGATAGCTTTCTTAAGTGACTTGATATTAGATAAACGTAGATTAAGCTCTCGCTTAGTATATTCAAGTGAACTTAACTCTATTAAATTTATTTCATTTATTATATATAAAGCTTCTTGAATATCTAACTCGCCTTCACCTAATTAGACGAGGACCTTTATTACACTTTAATATATTTCTCCCATTATTCCTACCTGATGATTTTTCTCTTCGATATCACTCTAATTAATACAGATTACGTCAATCCAAATATGCTGTGTTTCCATAGATTGCAGTTTCTTGTGTTGCCTCCATGAGTTAAGAAATTTCCAAAGGTTATCATAAACATCAAAGCGTTGATTATTAACGAGGATCTGCTCGATCTTCTTTTCGGAGCCCCACATGTAAGATAGGCACGTATACTGCGAATCAACCTTAACATGCTTTAATTGACATTTTATTAATTCATTGTCTAAATCCGGCTGAATACATACGACTCGAATTTCACGAGTCGACGAGTCAATCTTGCTGTAGCGGAAATCATCTCCTACTCTTTGCAATTCTCCTCCGCAATCCAACCATGATGGTTTCTTGCAGTTGGACATGGCAAGGCCTATCTGCTTGCCTTTCCTACGGCAATCTTGGTGTCAGAATCAACATCGTTGTGCTCAAAACCACATATCGGTAAGCTCCGGGATTGAAATTCGTGCGTCGACCATCGTGAGCAGTGTAGACGTCCGCACCGCAACCATTCAGGATTCCATGTACGAGACTTCATGAGTTGCTGTATGTATCACATGTTAAGCAGCACTCGTACAGTTCCCAGGCATCAACCATTCCACTACGCTGCCCACAACCTTCCACTCCTCTGTCAAAAACCTTGCACAGCCCTTCGCATATGTTCCGACGACCTTACGAGTCTTTCAATCAGAACGGAGCTTATCCGAAATAATACGATTAATTACATAAGATAATATCTCGAGAAGGATGAAAATCTTCGATGGGCGGACAGCACACAAATTGTGACTTCACGATAAGACAATTCCGTGCAAGGGAGATACGGTACGACTGCAAGGCTCCATCGTGATATATATCGTATAATCTGAACCTGCATCGTCGAGCGATGATTGACGAGACTGTCAATGCGTAAATTATTGCAGCCTGCTTAGGAGTCGATTAGGCTCGAAATTGATGTACTCGGACACTGAGCAAAGACAATCTCTTCAGCGTAAGAGGGGCCCTATTACAACAAAAATGCAATCGGCAAGAGATAGGAAATCTCGGAATAGTGTAGCATGCCCGCATATCTCCTTACGTGGAGACTTGATTAAAAAGACAGTCCTGGAAATCATGTAAATTGCCTCCTTGCATGCGTTGACTGCACATAAAGCCCACACATGGGGATTCGGTGAATTCTTCTGTTACACATTCATCAGTGGAGGCGGATCAAGATGGATATCGTCTATGACTCTCTGTTCGTGACGAATCTAGCCCAATATCAGATCAGCTTAGGGATAAAGCTCTGTAACGAACATGAAAACATTACAGAAGGGGCCCTGGAGGTAGAAAATTTTGGGTATTCTGCGTATATAAGGTCTTTACGGTGCTTATCGAGCGCTAAATAGATATAGATTCAACGACGAACGTAATATGATGAAGAGCCGAAGCCAGAAGAGAGGGGAAAGCGGTACTATGAGTATGGTTGAAAAGATTAAGTATAAATATCATCGCATCTGCTAAAGGATCAGGGGCGACTCATCCTTCATTATCTGTCGAATTATCTTACGTGCTAATCGAGAAGAAGGCGTTGATCTACGGAGAAGTTCAAGAGATCGCTGAGGTCACATCTCATGACTTTTGGCGGAAGATCGGCAAGAAAGACGGGTTGAAGTCGGTGAAAGGAGCATCGGCAATACTACCGTACGTCAAAGAGCTGGTTGGTCGGAGGCAGAGCAGCAGTGAAGAGCAACAGCGGAAGAAATAGTACATAGACGGTTGATCAGATGAGTTAAGATGTCACATTTCGGAATGCTCCGCGTTGAGCCTTTTCTATCCTGTGTAACTCAACTCGTTTATTGTATTTGCTAACATTTCATTTTTATGTCTCCGTGCCCACTGTTAGCTTTGAATTGCATTCAGAGCGGATCGTCATAGGAAAGACATCGGGGCGCTTATGGACTGTATCCTCCTCCTTCAATTTTAAACTTTGTGTAGCAACGTGAATCACATAGCGCTGCGGAAGAAAATCTGGATCCTTTGGCAACCTAGCAGCACTTCTGGGTAGACAAATTATGTGCCTCTGCAAATGACGCATATGTTGTATAGGCCTCCTCAACCCCACGACTCCAATCAACAGCCCACATCCCTTCCCTCACTTTTCTCTCCTACCTCTCACCTGCCCTAAGCTTCCTCTTTGCTGTGCTTAGGCGGCCACGGCGGGCATTATTGGATTTGTCCCCAACACGGATAGACGTTACGCTCCTCATTCTCTGGTATGGGAGATACAAACGGGAGCTGTTAAATTAAGAAAACGCCTTATACTTTCGTTCATGCTGCCTGATTCAATGAGCACATCAGCTCATAATGGTTACGCGCCAATGCCCCTCAAGGAACACCACATACTGCGTATGCTCATCCATTTTAATAGGGGTACCCTAGCATATCTATCTAAGTAATTAGGGGGTTGCACAGATGTAGCGGCAACACGCAGTGTTACCGGGGTAAGGTGCCCGATAGCCCTGTAATATTCATCTATGTCTGAGCTGTAGGGTAGTCGTAGTAGAATCTTTACCTATGTGCTTTGATGATTCATGTCATCAGCTTGCTTAAATTTTTATGGTATCCGATCTTTGAGAGATCAAGAATGGCAAGAGACCATGTTCAGATGAACCTTCTCTGTGTTGTGGAGATACATTCTCACACTGCAGGACTCGTACTATACAGTCAGTCAAGGAACGCGCTGGTCCTGGGCAGCGATGAACGTTCCCAAGAGTATCTGCCTGAGTGGAGCGGAAGATCCTGGACAGCTCTAATATAAGCCCTAGCCCTAATGTCGGAAGATGGCCCTAGAAGGGACCCTAGAATGGTTCCCCAGGCACCTAAGGGGGCTTTGACCAGCCTCCAAATTTCGGGTTCATGAAGCGCAGTGTCCAGGAACCTTCTAGGTCGGGCGTTCTCCAAAATTCTGGCGTATTTACGTTCGCTTTCGGCGATATTGGGTGTCATCAAGCTTCTTACTGTGCATCAAACAGACGAACAGGATGTGCTCGGTTGGCTTGCCTGTTGAAGAATGCACAATGATACAGGGTGAAAGGTTTCAAGATATACCTTTAAGGTGATTGATAAATAAGCTACGAATTAGTATGAGGTAGGTGGCGAAGGCGCAGTTAGTGCCACGTACGAAACAGACCTAGCGTCAACACTAGCACTAGTGCCTTAGCTGAATAATATCTTCTCGGACCAGAATATTGTTTTGTTAGAAGAGGTGAAGAGCTATCATACTATCTGATTTACAGACAATTATACCGATTAGGCACACCTGCCTAGTGCCGCATGTTAAATATAAGACTAAGCTGTCTATGTTTCAGTGTTCTCCACGGTCTCTTCGGTGACGATTGGGCTGGCGGAGTTGGACCCATACACAAGCAAGAGCGACGGAACTACCTCTTCTCAGCGAAGAGCGAAGGTTGAATCGCTACGAAAAGGGACTACGATATGCTGCCATTGGAAACAGGGCCGTTCATGCGACCGCTACAAGGATCTGTGATTACAGAGATCAAGGGTGCAGAGAACTCCTGGAGCGAATGGTTGGCGCCGGAAGATTGGATGATAGGGCCAAGAGCGTTGAGTAATATGTAGTTTGGAGAACAGGCAAGAAAGGGATGGCAAAGGTGAGTTGAAGGAAGGCGCCCTGGACAGCAAGAATAGTTGCTTGGTCGCGCCTATGTTTCTAGCAGCATGGCGAGCGCAACCACAGCTTGGCCTGTTTTCACTCGAACTTGGTGGGCCGACAACTTCCTCGAGTTATTTACACCCAGAACTCCTTGCTCAGATCACTCGGAACGTCAACTTCAGTAACCCCTCGAATTTCTCGCTTCTCGCTTCCTCCACTATCTATACAGCACCCACCACTCCATCACCATCCACTGCCTCAGAAACATCACCCAGTATACCCAATCGAGCGTACACCTCCTTCACCGGAGTAACAGTTAATTTACCGAAGTCATACCTCACCGCAGTCGCAATCAGGATATCTACCGAATGGGCTACAGAATTCGTCAACGCCATCGTTGGGGTGAAATGGGCTGGAATCTCACCTGCCCGACTATTGCTGCCACGTGAGTCTCTCTCGGGTGAACGGGTGCCGCGGCGACCTGGACCAGGAAAATTGGCATGTGTTCAACAACAACGTAGAGGTCGGCTTCAGATTCGTAAGCCTCGGTGCATTTGACTCTCCTTGGACCTGGAAGAGCGTAGAGAGGCTGTCATTCCTGCTTGAGCCTGAGAGCTTTCTTATCGTGACCACTTCCGCCACTTCGGAAACCGGACGTTTCTTCTTCGACACCGTGACAAGGCCACCGACCCTAAGGTCATAGCCTCCGTCGTATATCCGCCAGGGGGATTCTTCTTTGATCGCGGAAGACGTACTTTGCCGAAGTCCAGGCCTTGTTGAAGCTGGTAGATTCTGGCGCCTCGACTCGGATGCGGATACATCCTCGGCGCCATCAACGTCGGAGTATCTTCTCTTTCCGTAGAAATTGCCCTGGAGGATCTGGCTGTAGGAAGCATGGGTATTTCCAAAGTGCGATCCTCCCTGGTGGAGCTCTAGATGCGAAGCTTGCATAGCGGTCCGCTGGCGGAGGTCATCATCCACTGCCCGCAGCCGCTAAATCTACCTAAAGGTGGTTGGTCCGTATCGTGATGTAAAAAACAGAAGTCTCCATACCTAGAATTTGAGGCGCAAGTATTCACCTTGGTTGACTCGCAGAACTTGAAGGCTAGCTGGCCTTAGAAATGAGAAAGTGCTAAGCGTATTCCGTGACGACTGCCTAGAGTTTCGCCTAAGACCAGTACTAGCCTAGCCTTACCGATACGTAATGTAATATTTGATCCATAGGAAGGCTCTCGTCACGTATATCCACTGCTCACACCCAAACACTCTGACGATGTGTGAGGTTATGCGGTCAGCGGCGGAAAGCCTGGTCTATGATGGTAAGCTGCGTGACGACGTCGACTTCAACGCCATAGCGCTGGGCTTGAAGCAGGATATCTAGGGAGGAGAATATCCACTGATATATTATGTCCCATAGTAAGCATTATGGTCAAATTATAACCAGGATTGTGCTGAAAATATGTCTAGACGATACAGGAGCACGGCTTCTCCCAGACTTCCGTTTCCGCCAACCTGTGATCAGGACGAACTACAAAGCCACAGACAAAATCTACGGTTAACAGGGCCCGGAGAAAAGGGAGCCAGAAATGGCTCGTCCAGGGACCAAGACCGGAGGAGCCGCCAAATATGGCTTCCACACGGTAAGCAAGGGTAAGCACAGGATTCGAGAATACAGCTGTACGAACCACTCCATTTCCTATTTATCTTCGCCGTTGGTCCAATCATTTAATCCTTACTCTTGCTTGGCATCCATTTCTGACTCCAATATCTACTTCTGGCTCGAGTATCCCTTTGTGGTCCCTGTTTCTATTTCTGCTCCGTGGGCCTGTCGCAAATAAAGAACGCTTAGCGTTGCATAGCCGTGCTGCGAGAAACTTCGTTGGCACTAATAGTGGCACGGGCCGAACCCACTTCATTTTTGTTCAGGTGGGCCATGCTTGAGAGCACTGATGAATCGAGGCTCTCAAAGCTCAGCTTCCTAAAGGCTTAATTCCATATTATTCAGGCTATGAAAAATACACATCGTGCATTTAACGCGCAAATCAGTATCCATCTTTCATGGCCCAACAAGATTCCGGTTACCCCTATGCAGAGGCTAAACATCTCCCAGGGTGTCTATCGTTATACGCCTTTGAGCCACGGATGCATCGAAGCTCATCGAGGAGTTGAAAAAACTTCTCCGGAAACTGTCCGAAATATTTATTCTGTAATACAAGCACAGCGAAAGCAAACTTCTCATCTCCTGGCTCGAGACCATGAGTACAAAGATATGCCGTCGTCTGCAGACGTGATTGGTCTTCCCTTGGACCACCTCGGCCTGACAAGGAGGTGGTATTCGGAGCGACATGTTGATAGGCTATTTTATAGACTACTATTTCTCATACTACATATAAACATCGACCACCAATCCAGCCGTCGTGCCTACCCTTCTTTGGGCTGATATTCCAACTCGAGTAATTCCACCCCATCATCCAAGTAGCCACGTACCGCATCTCGGAGGTCGTCTCGCTGCGGAGCCGTTCCGGATACTGCTCACGATCAGTCATGACGGACAAGCTGACGAGAGACCTTACCCATTACCAGCATCTTTCCCTTCTCTCCTTGTAGCTTCCCTGTTTGTCGCCCTTCAAGGCACTGTTCAGTAATGGTTGCATCGCGAGCACGTCGGCCAGGAAGCTGAGGTGAGGACCGGCGAAGAGAGGGACCATATTGGCCAGCGACAGATTCCCCGCTCGGAGACCAGCTTTTGACAGCAAAGCAAGAAAACAAAGAAGAATGTATCGAGCCAATTGGAAGACCTCAAAGCTGCTTTTGGTAGCCAAACGGGTGCCGACTTGCCAAAGGCGGAACGAATTTTGGATGCCATTGAAAAAACCTATTCCGAACCAGCAAGTGACATCCCCCGCCTCGCGCTCTGACACCCTTACCTCCTCCTCACACGCATCTACAGTTCGAAGAATCAGCAAGACAAAGTGATCGACACGGCATGGAAGGTCCTAATGTCGCTCGGCTTCACGATTCCGAACTAGCAAACAGACAGGAGGAGCAGAACACACTGCTAGTACTCTAGTAGATCTGTATCACCCTCTTCAGACTGGCCCTTCCAGCACCACCCCCTCTAAAGGTCCCAGCTCCTACCCTCCTGTCTCCCATCTCCCCTCGACTTCTATTCCTTACCTGCCTAAGTCCCTTGGATCCACCTCTTGAGCCTAAAGCATCATTACCGACCCCTTTCCCCAACTCGGTCGACTGGCCTTCCAGCTCCCCTAGACCCCTCAGACCCTTGCGCGCAGGGTAAAGGGGAGGTGTAGATGGTAAGTCCCGTCCTCGTCGTCGTAGAACATGTTGTGGACTTCACTCTTTACAAAACTTTGTATGCTCGAATGGCCGCGAAGGAGCAGTGATGAATTGTTTGATGAGCTCAAAGCTGCCATTCCAGCTCTCAAAAACATCTCTTAATTGTAGCGTGGGGAGGTGGACGCTATTGTTGGCGGACGGCGTGGGTGAGGGGGTCGAAGAAAGTAGTTAGGTAGGTTCGTTGAGGGTAGAGGGGTCAAGATGCACATCTTCCTCGTTCTCCGTCAGGTCTGCGTCATCAAAGATCAACAGCCAGCGTCCGTAGTGCTGAGAGAACCAGCGTTTCACATCTGAGACCGCATCTTCAACCTTGATATTCTCCCCATCCGACACCGCACAGCGGTTGTAGAGAAGTCGGTATATTTGTAGAAAGTCTCTCTCGATTGACTCCCTCCGTGCCGCCTCGATCCAGAAGGTCGCCTTGTAGTCCCCTCGATGCTTTTGCAAATAGTCCAGTATCGGCTGCGACTTCCCCGCCCCGCCTAAGCCCCAGACCACGAGAATCGTAGTCTCCTTCGGCTCCGTCTGAGCACTATGTAGCTGCTTTCGGACCTGTTCATAGAGCGCCGGTCGCTGCACGTAGCGTGTGGTGGGCCGAAGGGACGACTGGGAGTAGGTGGTCCTTGTAGGTGTTTGGGGTGATTTGGGCCGCCGCGGTTGGATCTGATCTCAAACGTCAGCTCTCGCTCTATCCGTCCCTGTCGATATACTGACTGATAGTGAGCCCATGGAAATTACCCAGGAAGGCATGACTCCCTTGAGAGGCTTCGATTGGGGGGTTCGGATCTATCATGTCGTCTTAGCCAGCTGCATGTTTGACAGCGCACTATGTAGCGAGCAGCTTCACTAACTGGTATAGTAGTGTCTATCTTCGATATGTACCTGATCCTGCCCATCAACGTGGAATCTCTCTGCCGTATGTCCAAAAGATAAAGCTGCGGCCATCAGAGAGGCTAGTTGGGCTGATGGTAATGATCAGGC
Source organism: Xanthoparmelia taractica (assembly GCA_033085395.1). Lineage (NCBI taxonomy): Eukaryota > Fungi > Ascomycota > Lecanoromycetes > Lecanorales > Parmeliaceae > Xanthoparmelia > Xanthoparmelia taractica. The sequence goes on along the minus strand of JANQBS010000315.1, from coordinate 3,637 downwards.
TATCAGAAGCACTGGTCGTAGGCGCTGGCTGGATAGGGTTGCAGGTTGGCATTTACTGGAACAGCCCAACGGCACTGCAAAATATGTACTGGGCCGCGGGCTTCCCAGTATAGTGGAAAGCTTGGGAGTACTGGTTTGTGGCTATTTGATTCTCAAGGAGACCCCCTGAAACCCCCCAGCCTTCCGGGGGGTTCCTGCCTGAGGCTATCCTCGCAAGCTCGAAATTTCACTTAAATATCATATAATCTCATCTAACTCGGCCTATATCTAACGAAACCTCCGACGTAACTGATGGGTGGGATGAGGTAGGAGTTTTTGTTTGCGGTAATGTCTTTTCCGCGCAATAGCTTCGTATAGTCTGTTCCATATCTTCTGATTATCCTGCTGAGCAACAAAAGCGTGTATTAGGCTAGTGATGAGCGTAAGGGGCTATGGTATTAGCGCTATCGTTTATCACGTTAATTTCTCATTAATCCTATAACGGTAAAGCCGATAGGCCACGTGACATGAGCCCCGCTGGGACAAAAGACCGCAATTTCATCGTCACTGTCCTTAGCTCGCCTCGACTCCCAAATTTTTGACGCCTCAATAATTTAAAGACGCACAACAAATCTCGCTGCTATACCGACGTCTTTCCGGTTTTGCGCACATCTCCTGGCCTTCCCTCCTGATTTCATCTGGCGCATTTTAAGTGACCTGCAACTTCAGACAGGTGCTCAGGTCCTTCCTTTCGTCTGCTATAGCATTTAATGTTCACATAAGAATGTCTAGCTGACATTCATCATAGCCTTGCGCAAATTTCCTATCACCTTCCTCCACCTTCCCAAGACCATCCACCACTTTTGTCGACGCAGCATAATACACCGTCGAACATTTCAAACAGAGATCAAGCCTTTTAGGAGACAAGAAGCGAGAGGCTACTCTACAGCTGCACTCACCTTCTTCCATTGGTCCTCGATCGGGAAGTCGAACATTTTACCTGTCTACGCCATAAACGTCCGCAAGAGAAGCTGCCTGTGCCATCCGCCGGACATACTGAGGCACTGAAGACGGTTCGGCGTATAACTTGCACCACCGACCAATCCATTTGGCCAACGCCTGGTAAGGAAGTGTTTCAGGGCATGGGGGAGGGGTTTACTTTGACAAGTGATAGATCCGCGGGTACGAAGATCTTACAAAAAATCACCAGTTATTGATCATGTCCGGCCAGGTACGTCAGGTTATTTCGACACCTTTAATACATACATGAAGCTAACCCAGATTCTCATATTCAGCTTGGAGATGCAGCACTTGAAGGAAAAGAGGAATATCTACCAAGTCATCTATTCGACCCAGTAGATCACGACAGATGGATAACAGGCAAAGGTACATTGATTATGGTCTTTGATCCCAAGGCAGCTGAGAACACTTCTCCATTCTGGGAACACGAAAAAACAACCGAAGAAGGGAAGAGTCGTGTCCCCAAGGGTTTTAAGGTTAAAGTGATAGATGGCTCGGTAAAGATGACCAAGTCGGCTGCAGGTTGAATATGGTACGCATGCGAAACCCGGTTTCCTGCCCGACCCATAGGGTAATAGATATGTCTTGGTTTTGGTCCTTGGGGATCATTGTGGTCAAGCAATCCGTTGTCGGTTCTCCTAGCCTCCTTTCCATTTTCCAATGATGACTGGTCTGAACTGCATCGGAGAGCAGGTCGCCCAGGAGTGGTATCTGGCTGATTTGTGCTTTTGAGAACATGTACTCAATTTCTACCGTAGATGTTCTTAGCAGTACGTTATCCAATAGACGCTGATACTTGCTTACGCCTACTTGTCTGCACCGTCGGCCCTTCTTGAGCCTTCGACCGTCCTTGCTCCCTGTGTAAAGAGTGTATACCGTAATCTGTTGCAAGCCGCCCTAGAATAGGTGAAACGTATGAGAACCTCTTCGTCTTCACATGATCGAGAAGGGTAATCCTCTCCTCCGTCTTCAAGCTGCTAACTTTCGGTTTGCCGAGACATGCAGCGCACAGGAGGACTAATTCGGGACCACAGTGGCGTAGAACGTCGTGCAGGAATGTCTCATAGACCTTGTAGGAGCGAATCGTTTGCGGCGTTGCCAAGATCTTCGCAGCAGTCTTGACATGCTCAGCAGCTTTGTCATCTAGACGCTCCAGTACCTTAATTTTATCGAAACCCTTGCGAAGGCTATCGCAGTATCCCTCGATTTCCTTGGAGTGGTTAGACGCCGTGGGGAGCCGTCGCCTCTCAAACTCAGCTTCAAGTGAGACTAGTGTGTCGCGAGACTTTTGGAGCAGAGTCTCCAACTCCGCATCCGTCACACCTTCAAACCCGTCGCCCCGAAAAAGGTTGGCCCTCTCCTTAGTATGCAGCGTGATACAAGGAGTTTCCATTGGTAAAACGAAAGATGTTGGGTCGAAATTGGATGGCCGGTTCAGAGATGGTAAATAATCAGAAATTTTGGGAAATCTTGAAACTTCCTAGAATTATTTAGAAGTTCTCAGATAAACAATAATAGAGGTTTTGGCTAACCAGATACGTTGTCACATATCTTACAAAATCATTGGCGCTATTTTTCTGTTCTCAAGAAAAGTTGAGAAATCTTGAAAAGTCCTGATAAATCTTGGAATAACCTAGAATGTGATCAGAAAACATCCACTCGACCCGCCGCTCCAATCAAAGTCTCTCGCACATAACATTTTCTGTTTCTAAACACTCACCCCACTGTCAACTCAACACAGACGAGAAAGGCCAGCCTCCACACTTATGCGCGTACTACAACATAGCCGTCATTAAATGATAATCTCTGGTACTAGGAATAAGAGGGAATGGAACTGGTGGAGGACCTAGACGATCCGTCTTAATCGTGCATGCAGTGTTATACGGGACATCCGGAGAACTAGAGAACCGGCTTGAGCTCTTAAGAGATATATATATGAGCTCGTCTCAGCTCTTTCCAAGTGTCATCAAAGCTTATCCCCACTATAAATTCCATTCATTCCACATCAATACAGTCGCCTTCGAATTATTGTCCTTTGGGAATTACTCCACCCTTAATATAATGGACCTTCAATTTAAACTTCAACTATAGAAAATACTAAAAACTTTCAAAGCTAGTTAGACCCTGATTAAATCGGAAATGTAGAACATATTAAGAAAGGTCTCGGGTAATCTGATTTAATTGAATAACTCTAAGCTTTTCGTATATATCTTCCTATTCTCGTTAATATATCTTAATCGCTTATTTAAGTTCAGATCGAATAAGATTTTTTAGTTAACGATACGAGTCGGAAAGGTCTAGTATATTTGATATGATATCTCATATCATATCGTATCATATCATATCATGGGAGAGTATTATAAGGGGATTATATTAGATTACTTATAAAGATATGAGATGAGAAATTACTTATCATGAAATAATCTAAGAAATTTCTAGTATATATAGAGGTATTCTATAATATAGATTATTTTCCATATTAGGTGGCGAATAAGATAAGAAAATTTTAGATTAATATATAAGTTAAGGCGAAATTAGCTTAAGTAATTATTAAACTCCGACACTTAATAAGTAATATTAAGATAAACTTTCTTTTAATTTAATCTCGCTAAGTAAATATAACTATTCTAATAAATAA